>CM028363.1:6748116-6988116 GCA_016624345.1 Platycodon grandiflorus
TCGACCCTCTTATTAGTGAATTGTGTTTTTTTGACTCCTAAATGGATGATCCATTGGCAGAAACTATATGTGGAAATCAAACCAACACGATTTTCTAGAGTGCTGGAGTGTGAATGACTTCGTGTCACATATACAGTATGGACATGCCAATTTCCCGTGCATGCTCCATCCTGACAGCATACTATACACAGGGAAGTCATTAACTGTCCACATCAATGCAGCACTCATGTTGAAGTTCTCTTGTTTAAAAGGATCCCAGGTTTCAATCCCATCTTCCCAAAGCTTTTTTAGCTTGCCGATCGAAGGTCGGCGATAGATGTCAATATTCCTGTCAGGGCTGTTCGGTCCGCAAGAATATGTAAGGATCACTCATACACAACCACGGAGGAATATTATTGTACATGGTGGCTAAACGGGCCTACAAAAGTAAGACTTTGCCCCAGGCCCATAAGGAGTAAAACCATCGGCGCATATGCACAACCTTGTATTCCTAACTTCGGCAGCAAAGTCAGGATAAGTTGTATTAAAGTGTTTCCATGCTTCCTCGTCAGACAAATGAGTCAACATGCCCTATTCACATGGACTTTCCTTATGCCAACGCATAGCTTCTGAATTAGCTTTGAACGCATAGAGCCGTTGCAATCTCGAAATCAAAGGCAAGTAACGCAACTATTTGTATGCTACATTTTTCTTGTGTTTCGAACTACCCCTACGCTTTGGCCTATATTTGATTTCCCCACACACTGAACACACTGTTAAGTTTAAATTTTCCTTGTAGAAAAGCATGCAATCATTTTTACATGCATCGATCTTCTCGTACCCGAGCCCGATATACCCCACCAACTTTTTTGTCTTGTAAAAGTTATTGACCAGCTTATTTCCCTTGGGCAAGCATCCCTTAATAGATTTCATGATATGATTATATACAGACTAACTAATATTGCAATCAGCCTTGATATTTAACATTTCAGCAACAGCCTCCAATACCGTCTTATCTGAACTAGGATAAAGTTTCTCCTTTGCAGCATCCAAAGCAGTAATAAACCTCTTGGCTGTAGGATTTGGCTCCTGTCGAACGTTCTCCGACCAGTCAAACTCTGGACCAGATACATCCCTAACCATATCTTTCATACCCTGCATTGGTTCTTCATCAACATTCATATGATCGACTACATGATCATGATTTATTTGCCCAGAATGACTAGAGTCAGCATTTGTCTGTGTTACGACTTTCTCGCCGTGAGCAACCCATCGCTTGTACCCTTCCAAAAATCCCTTCTGCAGAAGGTGTTTCTCGGAAGCTCTAACATGCAGGAACTTCTTATTTTTACAAGTAACACACGGACACTGAATTTTTTCACCAAACATATATCGGGGTTGTGATGTAGCATACCCAACAAAACTCTTTAAACCTCTTACGAACTCAGCCGTAATAACCCTCTCGATTCGGCAACCTCCGATTATCCATCCAACTACGATCGTCAATAGACATATCCTGCATTTGCAACTCCTCATTAAAAACATATCCCCAATTTTTTAAACCTCTACAATATCATCCGACCGATGCATCTTTCTGTGATACATCAACGACAGATTAATTATATTTTTGTATGAACGATGTTTAGACGAAATTGGCAAGTGATCATTTGATTTAGGGTCAAGCTTTCATCCCATTCAAAAACCCACGATTGAATGTCTTGTAATCCCATTATTGTCTACATGCTTAGTATTCAATACCTGAGAAAATTTAGGCAGCACCTCTCCATGGCTCTCCAAGTGCACGACTTAGACAGTTGGGTCATTATAACCCACATTTAATATACACCCAGAGAACAATAGGAAACTTACCAAAATATCTCAAATATCAAATACATTGCCAAATATAGTAGATAACAATGTTTTACAAGTACATACATCGTGAGTTTCCAAACGAACAATTCAAGAACCAATCGTACATGTTGACCGCAACACGAACAAAAAGTTTGTGTTGACCACAACACTTACTAAAGGTTCTCGAACGGGTTTCTAAGTTTATTTCCTAAAACTAATTGGATTCAAGATGGATGATCCTTCATTTGAAGTACCTCTTCCATTCGACGTCGGCCAATTGCTTGATAAAATCTGTGTACGTCATTTATCTCCGCCGCTTAAGATTGCTGAAAAAGAATAATTTTTGAAAGCATCGAGGAATAGCCTACGTAGTTTGCTGAAAGAGGAATTCCTGATGTCATTAATATCTGTCCATCCTTCATTGTTGACTGCAAATATTGCTGAAAAAGAAGAGTTCTCAGCACTTGGGAGTAAGCTCAAAAGGATTGCAAAGAATACTTATACTGGAGTTAATTCTTAGCTCTGATAGAACTTAGTAGCATATCCAGCATAAGGATAATTTGCAACCTTTTTAGCTCACTCCTAAGTGCTGAGAACAAATTTTTTTTTTCAGCAATATTTGCAGACAACAATGGAGGATGGACAATTATCAATAACATCATGAATTTCTCTTTCAGCAAACTGCATAGGTTGTCACTGGATGCTAGCAAGAATTATTCATTTTCACCAATCTTTGGTGATAGAGATAAATGATCTAGACAAATTTTATCAAGAAAATTGCTCGACGACAAATGGACCTCGGCACTTCAATTGAATAATCTCCCATCTTGAATACAAAACTTTTTTCAAGAGGCATTCACTTTTTCACTTGGATTAAGTGACACCTCAATATATAAATAAATAAATAAATATATATATATATATATATATATATAAAGTTTGTGAGAATGCCTTAGGTTGTGAATCCAAAACTTTTAGGGTTTAGGGTTTGGGGTATAGGATATAGGGTTTAAGGTATATGGGGTAGCGTATAGGGTATATAAGGTATTTAACATAGGGTTTAGGGTTTATAGGGTATTTAACATAAGGTTTATGGTTTATAGAATATTTAATATATGGTTTAGGGTTAATTAGGATTTATAGTTAATTAGGGTTTAGATTTGGTTACAATTAAGTGACACCTATAATCCAAAACTTTTAGGGTTTGGGGTATAGGGTTTAGGGTTTAGGGGTAGGGTATAGGTTATAGGGTTTAGGGCATAGTTATAGGGTATAGGGTATAGGGCCTAGGGTTTAGGGTTTAGTCTTTAAGGTTTATAGGGTATTTAACATAGGGTTTAGGGTTTATAGGGTATTTAACATAAGGTTTAGGGTTTATAGGATGTTTAACATTGGGTTTAGGGTTAATTATAGTTTAAAGTTAATTCGTGTTTAGAGTTAATTATGGTTTACAGTTAATTAGGGTTTTTAGATTTTGGTTACAATTATTGTCTAGGGTATAGAGCAATAAAATTTAGGGACACGTCAAGTGTTAGGGTTACAATTTAATTAGTGTTTTAGTATTTAGGTTTACAGTTTAATTAGTTATATGGTTTAATGTTTAGTGTTAATGAGTTATAAGAAAATAACGAGACTTTATTATTATTATTCATTATTGGTTTACAAAAATAAACACAACTTAATTGTCTTAAAGGACTTTCCATCACTTTTTTTTTATCAAATCTAATATTGCATACATCAGTGTGTTAACTTAACCTAACAATCTTGTTCGCATATGCGTTTCTCCGATCATTTTATTTTCTTAGGATATGCTAAAGCACCCGACATTCTTATATAGTAAACGACAATTGCAAAACTACAAATCTAATAAACTAAGGCTTTTATAACATAAAACTAGCATACAAATTACAAAAATAACATAAATAACCCAACTAAATTATAACTAACACAAAAATAGCATAAATATCGCAACTAAAACATTTAAAACATAAATAGCATGCAAATAACATAAAATAAAATGCAAATCACAAGTTCATCAAAATTAATCACAAATACTACCACCCCCACTAATTAGTCATAATACAACCTCCTACACACAGTAAACACACTAAATACAGATTATTTACAAAAATTACAAATTTAATACAGATTATTTACAAATAAATCAAAAACAAATTATTTACAAATAATACAGATTATTTACAAATAATAAAGATTATTTACAAATAATACAGATTATTTACAAATAATACAGATTATTTTGTATTTAATAATATATACAATATTAATACATAATATTTACAAATAAATCAACAATAGAAAAAAAACAATAAAATAGTTAATTACCTAGAAATTTGAAGAAGCGGTAGTGCCACCAATGGTGGTGGCGGCAGTGGTGGTTCCGACGGACTATTAACAATAAAATAAATAAATAAATAAATAAACTAAAAAAGAAAAAATAAATTTAAAAGAAAATGGTTAAAAACAAGTACCGTAGGTGGCGGAGGAAGGGGCGGTGGTGGTGATCTGGCAGAGAAAGAGGGATAGAGTGAGAGAGGGAGACAAGAGAGAGAGATAGAGAGAGAGAGGGGGAAAGAGAGAGAGAAAGAGAGACGGAGAGAGAGAGAGAGAGAGAGAGAAAGGGCAGCGGTGGCGCTGGATTACATGCGGTGGCTTTGGCGGTAGCGGTGGCGTTGGATAGAAAGAGAAAGAAAAGTAGATTGAAAATAAAAGAGAGAGATAACTAAGAGGGTGAGAGAGAGGGAACAGGAGTCAGGAGGTGATCTGATCGAGGAAGAGGGGTCTAGGGAGGGGGAAGGGTGTCTGCGGAAGGGGAAAGGGGGTTTGATAAGTGCATAATTTCTCATATATTTTCCCATATTTTGTCTACATTTTCTATGAATTTCTTATGTATTTTACCCAAGAAAGTGCATTTATTGTATTCTTTTGTATTTCAAATTTTTTGGCAAATATCCAACCTTTAAATAATCATTTCATAGCATTTTGGGAGTATTCAAGGCAACCCGTGAATTTATGAAGTAATTAGAGTCATTTGATCAAGGTCCGTTAGCCCCCCGTTAGTTATTTACAAAGGAAATGACTAAAATGAAAGAGAAAATAGGCTAACAGACTCTAACGGAGGCTGATCTTGGGACTAGATTGCATAGTCAGGGAGTAGTGGTTTTTTGGCAGCCTTCTTGGAAAGTATAGGGGCACCGGAGCTCAGCCCAGAAGCCAGGGGACAGCTCTGCATATTCTGAAACTCTTTCATTTATTTGTTGTCGCCCTCTCAAGCTGCCACGTAGCCCTGCCCAGCTGAACCCAGCGACCCGCGAGTCCAACTGGAGCTCTCCCCGGATCCAGCTGCTCCACCCGTCTACTTGCCCGTTCTCCCTCATAGCTTGGACCCATATTCCCTCCATGACTCGCGGTCCTCCGGCCCGTCTTTCACCACCTTCCAGCCCGGATCAACACCCTTTTCTCCCCATTTTCAGTCTTGAATCTTCACTTTTATTCTGATTTTGCCATTGGCTTCCCAAATACTCAAGAATACTTAATAAGCTTCAAATATATATCTCCAAGGCATCCTAAATCAAAAGGCATTCAGACCTCAACAGGCTGAAAATCGAGCAAGTCCCCATTTACCCCGTGACACCTTTGTTTTTAAGCCAAAAAACACTGTTTAAGCGTAGTTTCGGGCCTCAGAAGTTTTTTGTTAATTTTTGGACTTTATTGTCATTTCCTGTTTAGTTGCTTCTAGTGTTTTGGAACCTATAAATAAGTTTTTTAGGGTTTGTTGGAGGCAGTTTAATTTTGCCGTTTAATAACATTGCTCTTTTCTCCCAATTTTCAGTATTCATCGAATCAACGGTGATTGATGCCCGAACCTCGGTAGGTTGTGAACCTCAATGAGTTTGGAAGATCAACGAATGGTAGTTTGTGCGCGAATTCAACGTCGTTGGTGTTTATCAGTTACATTCTTAAGTTTTTGCTACATCAATTTTTGAAGAGGATGATTCTTTTGGCTCAAATGATGACTTCAAGGACCCGATGCCTCATTTCTAAACTCCACGAAGCATTGAGGCTTACATCTCTCATCTCCACCCATCTCCCGAGTATCATGAAGAGTATATCCATTTAAGCAAGTTGGGTGTAAAATTTTCGATCACTGATGCGCTTAAATGGCCAATTTCTAGGGAGTCGGCAACTAAAGAAGTGCTCAAGATTCAAGGACTTCAATTAAAACACTTCCTTGGTCATGAATTTTATGGGAACGTCATGTGCACGTTTCTAAATGAACCGGTACCTCCGTAGGCGAAAAATTGGTTTATTTTCTTTCTTTTGTATTTTTATGTCTTTTATATTGTGTCGCTTTTCGAAACCCTTCTAAGTTTGTCGATTTGTGGGGAGGTGTACATAGAGTCCCCACACAAAAAAAAATACTTTTCTTTTTATTTTTGCTTTTATTTACATAATTGCTCTCATACTTTCTTTTGGGCTTGATTTGATGTAGGGGTTGAGAAATTCTCAAAATTTGGGGATGGCTCGAGGAGATTCATGGCTTGGACTTCAAGTGAATCGACTTCGCGAGATTTTGCTCTTCCCTCTCCTCTTCCCTTTAAATGCATTTTTATGATTATGAACATTGAGAACAATGTTTATCTTTAAGTTTGGGGGTGGGGTTGAGTTTAGTGAAGCTCATTTTGGCTTATTACTTGTTGCACCTTGAATTCATGGGAAAAAGTCAAATGCCCTTATTTTTTATGCTTTGATCATTTGCTTCTCCACTTTAGCGCTCGTTGAGTCGTGCATGCATTATTTTCTTGGATTCAATTTTGAAATTACTATATGCATAGTAGATGATATGTTCATAATTCATGTGCTAGCTTCACCTCATTCATATCTATAATGTCCATTTTTGGAGGAAATTATTTTTATGTTATGCTCTAGTGATGGTTGTGCATGATGCCGTATGATAATCTTGAGATTGATGTTTTGATGATTAAATAACTTGGCTTGGGCATGTGTGTATGGAAACAGAATGATATAGGTCATCTTTGGATTGTTTGAGCCATATCGACCTACCCATCTTACATTAATCCCTTGTATCCCCGTTGACCTTTATTTATAGAATGGTGTGTGCCTAGAGCACACGTTGGTCCCCATTTGACTTCATTTTTATGTACCCACATCATCCTATCCCGTGAACCTATACATTTCTGATCACCCTTCAAGAGAGCTTGATTTGATTTTTTTTTTTTTTTTTTTGGATGTTTGTTGGGAAGTGTTGCTTCATGGAAGTCTTGTGCTTATTGTTGATGATGTTGGTGTTTGAAAAGTGTTGAATGGCAATAAAACAGCCCCCTTGAAAAATAAAGTGCAATGAAAAGAAAAAGTCAAAAGAAAATAAAAG
This sequence comes from Platycodon grandiflorus, assembly GCA_016624345.1. Taxonomy (NCBI): domain Eukaryota; kingdom Viridiplantae; phylum Streptophyta; class Magnoliopsida; order Asterales; family Campanulaceae; genus Platycodon; species Platycodon grandiflorus. The sequence continues at coordinate 6,755,360 of CM028363.1, forward strand.
TCAAGGGTGGCAATAAAAAGAAAAAAAAGATGCCATTGTTCTTTAATTTCTTATGGAGACATAAGGGTGAACTTAATTGTTGTTGTAGAGTACACTTTCTCTAACCCAAAGTTTAAAGTTTAAGGGGTTGTTGAAATGGGTTGTGGTTATTTGAAGAAGTTGTGCTTTCATGAAACAAGTCATTAGTGAAGACTTCAAATTCTTTGCTCTCTTGATTTGTTATCCTATCCTTCACTTGTAGCCCAACCTTGGCCTAACATTACAAGCTTTGAAGGTCCTATTGATATTGCCATGCCATGGGTCCTTACCTTGTGAAATAAATTGGATTGCGTCGGTTGATGGACTCTTTCAGTTTGTCTGCACAATGATAGCTAGAGCATCGCGACTTATTAATGGGATTGTGTTTTATGGCCTTGACTGAATGTTTGAGGATTGTTAGCTGGCATGTGAATCATTTCGTACCTTATTTATGCATATGTGTAATTTTGAGTTGATTTCTTTGATGGTAATGCATATGGGATCTTAATTGAGTGCCGCCCTCATTCCATCTTGTCCTTGAGCTTCTCCATTATTCATATTTCTCTTTGCTCGACGATCAAAGTCTAAGTTTGAGGGTGTTGATAAGTGCATAATTTCTCATATATTTTCTCATATTTTGTCTCCATTTTCTATGAATTTCATATGTATTTTCCCCAAGAAAGTGCATTTATTATATTCTTTTGTATTTCAGTTTTTCTTAGCAAATATTCAAGCTTTAAAGAATCATTTCATAGCATTTTGAGAGTATTCAAGGCAACCCGTGAAGTTTTGAAGTGATTAGAGCCATTTAATCAAGGTCCGTTAACCCTCCGTTAGTTATTTACAAAGGAAAGGACTAAAATGAAAGAGAAAATAGTTTAACGAAGTCTAACGGAGGCTGATCTTGGGACTAGATTGCAAAACCTGGGAGTAGTGGGTTTTCGGTAGCCTCTTTAGAAAGTACAGGGGCACCGGAGCTCAGTCCAGAAGCCAGGGTGCAGCTCTGCATATTCTGAAACTCTCTCATTTATTTGTTATCGCCCTCTCAAACTGCCACGTATCCCTGCCCAGCTGAACCCAGCGACCCGCGAGCCTAACTGGAGCTCCACCGGGATCCAGCTGCTCTGCCCGTCTGCTTGCCCGTTCTCCCTCACAGCTTGGACCCATATTCCCCCCATGACCCGCGGTCCTCCGGGTCGTCCTGCCCCGCCTTCCAGCCCGGATTAGCAGCCCTTTTCTCCCCATTTTCAGCCTTGAATCTTCACTTTTATTTTGATTTTTCCATTGGCTTCCCAAATACTCAACAGTACTCAATAAGCTTCAAATATATATCTCCAAGGCATTCCAAATCAAAAGGCATTCAGTCCCTAACAGGCTGAAAAACGAGCAAGTCCCCATTTTTTTAGGCAAGAACACAAGCTCTCTCTTTCCTCCTTTCTCCACCTTTGCACCACAATTAAATGCATTCATTCTAAGGGTTTGGAGCATCAAATCAAGGGCCAAGGAAGTATTTGCAAGGCTTTGCAACCATGAATTTTGATATTAATCGGTTTAGTTTTCCCTATCTTTATCTCAAAATTAATATTGTATTTTCTTGGAATCTTTGTCTTGTAAATGTGGAATTGGTAATGAGCTAATTATATTTATGGATTATGATTATTTTCTATGTTGAATGTGATGTTTTAATTTAATCTCTCTCTCTATTTAGTATACAAGCATACTAGGTTACAATTTTGTAGGCTTAATACTTTTAATTGATTTATCATTAATTAATTGATTTGAGAAATGTTTGGATCCGCGAGAGCTACCTTGCATTTCGGACCTAGTAAATTAGTAGTTGGTGTTGTGTGACACACATCGATAGCCAGAAGAGTACTTGTTTTATCACGGGTTTAAACCACTTGTAGCCATTGGCTAGGTGGGAGATTCGGGTTATTATGGGTGAAAGCCTTTAGTTACCCCCTTTCAATGTCTCGGTTACCGGCATGACTTGTAGAAAAATAGAGAGATTATCTCTCTATGTAGTATTACCCATTATCTTTGTTATTATTGTGAGTTCCTAATGCTTTTAATGGAGTCACGAACCATTAGATGATCACTAGAATTATTGGGTAAGATGCGAGAGTCCGTCATATTAATTATGAATATCACAATAATTATTTATGTGACGTTTGATCGAGAGATACGAGCGTTCTTAGATAGTCATTGGGTGCTTGATCGATAATGCGACTATTCTTTCCCTGCTATAAGATGCGAGGGCCCGTTGTAGGGATAGGTAGCTAGACTTACTATAAAATGCGAGAGCTCGTAGTGAATATTATCAATGTGCGCCCGACTACCCAGACTTGAGTTAAAGAAAAGTAGAGAGAGGGCTAAATTAGACATTGGCTAGACTAGAAATATCACAATCCTATCATTTTAACCTTGATTTGATGTTGCCGCCGTATCATAGTTACCGCATTAATTTAATTTACTTTCTTGCTTTCTTTTTCTTTATTTTCTTTTTATTTCAATTCTCATTTTCGTTCGCTTAAGATAAAATTAGGTGTGCCCAATTTTAGTACTTAGGATTTATTTCTAGCGCTATCTCTGTAGAATCGATACTTGTGCTTGCACACTTTATTACTTGATACGACCGAGTACTCTTGCTCGTTGCGCATTTTATGCACATCAGGGTTTAACTTGGCGAAATTAATTGTATTTAGCGACGAATAATTAGCTATGGTAATTAGACATGGAGATTCCGTCGCTAACTAGAGACGAAATCCTTTAATCAGAAACGGAAGCTCCGTCTCTAATGTTCTCGCGTTTTTCCCGCGGTTTTTAGTGACGGAATAAAGGAATATTAATATTCCTTAATTTAGTAACGGAAATTAGAGACAAAAATATTTCCGTGTCTAATTTAAAAACCCGTTGCTTTAGCCACGATTTTCGTTGCTATTTTTTATTTTCCGTCGCTAATTAGCGACAAAAATTTCTGTCGCTAATTCTTCCATCACTAAAACGCGTGTTTCTAGTAGTGTATTCATAATCATCTTGCGAAAGCTTCTCTGATGTTTACTTTGTCTGCAATATGAATTTCGATGTAAAATGAAGGTTTCTAGAACACAATGTTTTGAATTGAGGTACATAAATAAAATGATGGTTTCTTGAACTCAATGTTTTGAATTGAGATACATAAAGCCCTTTGGACTTTAACTTGTAAATTGTATGGTTTTCATGTCTTATTCAGTGGCTTGGTGTGAACATTCGTACTTTGGCTGTTTGATCTACCTTTCTAGGGTTCCCATTGGAATGTGTAATAGCTTATGTTCATTTTAGTTTTCGTTCTTGTTCAGATTCTTAGCTTATTAAGGCATGTTAGCTTGTGCTATTTGTTTGGTTGTAAGCCTGTAAATCTCCTTTCTTAGGCAGTGCATGTCCATTCAGAATGCATTATTATTTGGATGTTGAATGTATTGCATTTGCCACTATGTGACTCTTTTCTCTCACTCGTTATCCGAAAAAAGTAATAATTATATTTATTATTAAAAATTTATAGTTTAAGACATAATCTTCACAGTACTAAGATTGTGATATTTTCTTGTTTTAGGAATTTTACAATACAACTTGCTACTATCATGCATATTATGGTCACAAAACGGTGAGCGTAATTTAATTTTTTATTTTTTTGGAGGGAGGGGGGAGGCACTGCGAGTTGTATCTTATTTCTCATTGCAAATCAATTCTGGTTGTTAAGATTGGACTTTACATTGTTTTAGTTCATGTGGGTGTAACATTTCAAATTTTCAATTTCATAGGATCCGCGTGCCGTCGTAGTTAGGAAACATGGAGAAATTTTCTTTTCACACTCTAATATTAGACACCTTAAACCTATGCTCGAGAAATTTATTTGTAAATAGCTACTTTGTTATTCAGTTTTCCATATGAGTATGGTCTGTTGAAGTTGTAAAAGGAATATGTGACTCCATTTGGGCTTAAAACTGTCTGGTTCTGTTATCACTAATAATTAAAACACAAGACTGCCTAGAAAACCACTCATAGTTGTGCACACAAGTATTTGACTCATAGTTATCTTTTTGTCATCAATTTTAGTTTTTATCCCCTTTTCTACTTAGTAACTTAGTACTTCCTCTTGTCAAGTATGGAAAAACTGCCAAGCTAGAATGAGTCCACCATTGCATACACCTTTATCTAATGTCATAACCCCTAACATCCAATCCAAAGAGCCCATGAAAATAATTCCAAACTTCCATCGCCATAGCACTAGTAATGAAGACATGCTAGAATGTCTCTAAACCTGGATGGTCAGGGCAGCAGCAACAGCGGGATGCTAAGTGAAGTCCCTTCTTTTTGAAAGCTTCATCAATCGGCAAACGGTGAAGCAATAATCTCCACATGAAAATACTAATGTTGCGAGGAAGCAATTTGTGCCAAACATACTTGGAAGACAGCAAAGATGAACCAGCAGCACCGCTGATATGAGCAACAGATTTTAAGGAGAATTTCCCATTAGCTGAGCTAGTCCAACAAGGCAAATCCGCACAATCCATAATCTCAATTTTTTCCTCCATGATAGTTTGAACCACCCCAGGAAGAAGACAACTCGAAGCAAGAGAAGATAACTGCGAAGGAGAGCTAAACAGATCTCGGACAGACTGAAGACTGGAATTATCGGCAGATAAGATGGGGAAAATTAACAGCCATTTGTCATATCTGATGGAACACATCCCTTTACCAATAATCCAGAAAATAAAAGGTTCAGCTGGAAGACGAGCTTTAAGCAATCGACACCAAATATGAGAGCCTTTGCAAACCACAATAGAAGGATGGTTAGAAAGGCAGTACCGATTTCGCAGGAAATCCACTCACAAGCTGTTTTGAGTTTGGAACCTCCACCATAATTTGATGGAGTAAGCCTCTACCAAATTCGAAAGGGAAGATAAGCCCAAACCACCCTCGGACTTAGGAGTACAACAAGTAGTCCAAGCAATCCAATGAGACTTTTGACGACCTTCGACGCTACCCCAGAAAAAATTTGCTAGCATTCTTTCGATTAAACAAATCACCGAAGAAGGAGGATCAAGAGCAGCAAGAAGAAAGGTTGTCATGGAGTGAAGCACATGTTTATAAGAGTAATCCTTCCCGAATAAGAAATAAAAGCACCCATCCAAGTCTCAATACGATTTTGAATTTTAGCAACAATGGGATCAAAATAGTGCTTCTTTTTTCGACCCAAGTATAAAGGACAACCCAAGTAAACGATGGGAAGGTCACCTATCCGATAACCCAAGATATTAGCAATAGAGTTAACCCTATTGATATCCATCGAAGGAGCAACATAAAAACTACTCTTCGAACCATTGATAAGTTGACCTGAAGATTGCTCATATTCTTTGAGGAGTTGAACATGCTTCCGAAGAGAGCGAGAATGCCCATTGCAAAAAATAACCACATCATCTGCAAATAATTTGGCATCCACTAGAAGAAGAAAAGGCCGTAGAAGGATCCTCAACCTGAAGATTATTAAGGCTACGGCTTAAAACCTCGGCTGCAATAATAAATAGACTAGGAGATAAGGGATCACCCTGACGAAGACCACGGGAAGAAGCAAAGTAACCCGCAGGAGCACCATTAACAAGGATGGAAAACCAATTATCTGAGATAATCCTCCAAATAAGTTCAATGAAGATTTCATGAAACCCGAAGCGCCTGAGAACTTTAATTAAAAAAACCCAAGAAACTCATCAAGGAACTTGAACTGCAAATTAAAGGGGCTAAAAAGCTATCTCTGTGGGAACTTCTTGGTGTCCGTATCATTCTTCTGCCTTACACTGTTGGAAATGTTAGAACATTACATCTCCTGTCAATTTATCTCAATTAACTTCTGAAACAATATTCTTTAGAGAGATGGAACATACATAGTTGATAGATCAACATCTATTGTTGCCCAAAAAAATATTTTTTAAAAATACCAAACAAACAAATACAAATAAAAGCTGACACTTAACTTAGTTGGATACATGGTTAGGAAGTATAAATTACATCTATTGTAGTTTTGCGGAGTCTGATAAATGGAATTGCACAAAAGTTTCGGCAAAGATACTTGACAAGGACAGCTATACAGACTCGAAAAACATGTATGCGTTTTGATATCCCTCATACATGCATTATTTAATCTGTGATACTTCCATTTTGTAGATCCCAATTTCCAAACGGGTAGAGGTCAGGAATAGGCTAGAGTAGCCTATTCAACAAACTTTAAAATTTCTTTTTGAAACTTCAAGTTATGAATATTCTAACTGATACGAAGAATCATACTAACTTATCAGTATGACTACAAAATAAGAAATGATCAATTCATGAGTAAGTCAGCTGATCTGAATCAGATAGGCACACTAAGTAATCAGTATGGACAGTAGAAGTTCATTAAGCAGTTGATTGATCAGTCTGCTGATAGGATTAGTTGACTGATAACTAAGTCACGAGTGTGAGATATAAAACATAAAGAGACTCAGTCACTTAATACTTGCTGATGCTTTTAGTGTACTACTTTAGACATGGAATACTAATACAAGTTCAGTTCACATGAAGAAGAAATTTACTTCAAGTAATAAGATAGACAATGATATATATGGCAACAAAGCACAAGATTGAATTCAGTAGTTGACTAGATAACAATCACTGCAAAAGATATTTCATATAACAGAATTCATTCAAGTTATACATGTTATTTTAGCTAACTTGCCTAAGTACATATTATAGAAAGTAAATTAATCTATTAAAGAAAAACTTACAAGCAATCTATTCCTAATGGGATTTGGAAATGGATGTTTTATTCATTTGCAATTTCACTTTCTACCATCTCCAGAACCATCATCTAGAAACATTTGGAAAAATTTTCTATAATGATCGAAGACTTAAGTAAGTGAGATGGGTTAGAATATTAAAAGCGATGTTCAAACTAAAAGGTTTGAACATCCCTTTTGGGGATATCCCGACTCATATGAGGGTGTGTAATCAAATCCACACCAGCCATTACAAAGATTAGTAAGGCCGTGTGTATGGATAAGATATGGAGTGAGGACTTAGACTCTAGACTAGATGCTAGCAGATTGGATCTCTTTGGACATTCATTTCCTTCTTCTCTCTTTCTTCTCCTCATACACTTGGTGTGTGAAATCTTCATCCTTCAGACTTTTGAGAGGCTGATGAAGATGAGCTTTAAGGGTAATCGGTAGATGCATGAATCATTTGGCTCACTTGAATAGACTCTAACTTCACAAGTGTATTGCTCTTGCACACCTCTATCTTTCTTTTCTTCCATAAGCACTTGCTGTGATATACTAGTTCAAGTATTTTTCGCTATGTTTCTTAGTATATCATTATATCCACCTCTCTCTAACCTCGAGAAGATGCTTGGGGTATTTATAGTGATAGAGATGAGGGTAGCCATTTGAGAGATGTTTTAATCCAACCTTTGGATTTTGTCTTGTAGTGGTTGAATTCAAAATCTTGAAGGCTGAGTCCGAGATTTGGGGCTTTTGAAGAAGCTAGTAAAATCTTCTTTGGAAAAGACTTTTACGTGTAAAAAACTTTGAGGTATTGTCACATCATAGAGTACTTTATGGTAGGGGCCACGTGAGAAACTGTACTTTGAGATTAAGTTAAGTGTAGAAAATATATTTTTAGAGAATCTAAAAATATATTCCTTTTTGTCTGTTGAAGTCTTGATTAGCTGATGTGAGTTTTCGGGACTTGGACTGGGCATCAGTTACTGAGAGTCAGTTTGAGTTTGCCTTGGACATCAGTCGGTAAAGTGACTTCTTTGAGTTTCTTCAATCAGCTGATGCTTGGGTTCCTAAAGAGATTAGTAGCTGTCTTTGAGTCTTTCGTTGTCACTGTATTTAGTTGTCATGTCATAGTGAGTCAGGATGGTCTAAGGCTGAATAACTAAATATGTAGCACGCAGGCTACTAGTCAAATCTAAACACAAATTATCCTAACCTAGACAAGTTATGATTTTATGGTTACAAGAAAATCTTAATTAAATAAGGAATATTCACTTTAAAGATATTATAATAAGTAAATAGGTGAATATTTCCAACAATCTCCTCCTATTTACTTGTGACCATTACCAATAATTTTAGCACATAGAACTGATGTTGATCTTAGTAATGACGTGTTTTATGAGATTAACCCTTTTATAAGAAAACACGTCCTAAGTCAAACTTACATTATAGCTCAGTGCTTTCTAATACTAAGTACTTACAAATTGAAAGTGCAAGCATAGGTACAAAGAAAAAGACTATAGTCTAAATAACTTAATACGAGATATAGCATTTAAATAACATATAAGTCATTTAAATTGAATGTTTAAAATCTATTCAGAGAAGTGTATATGACAATAATAAGCATGATTTTAAGCATAATCACTATCTTTTAAACCAGAGGTTTAATCGTACAGATTTTTAGGGAAAAGCAGTGATACCATTTGTAATATAGCAGAATGAATTACTTGAAAATTTTGAAATACTTTTCTTCTCATGACTGATTGAGTCAATCTTTTCTTTCATCTTGGTAGCTTCAGCAGACTTGCTTTAGTAAAGTTTGCCTCAACTCTTTAACCTTGGTGCTCTTGATAATTTTCCTTCTTAACCTCCTTAATCCTAAATATTATTATCTAATTATCCTCCTCCTAAATGTTAGTATTTTCCTCCTGAATGTTAATATTCTCCTCCTTAATGTGCATAAGCACATCAGAGGTAACTTTGGAGACAACAGAAGAGAAAATAGAGGAAAGGGGTACTGTAGAACCTGAAGAGGCGACTGATTTTGTAACTCTTTTTGGTTCCCAGTCAATGAAGTTGGAGACATTGTTTCTGGGTTCCCCAAGTCCCTGTTATAGCCTTCGACTGATGCGAGGACGTCTCCTAGCAATTCGAGGCCTTGTTGTAGTAGCCATCATTTGTTTTATCCATTTAGTATGAGTAAGTGGACAAAATGAAAAGCTAGCTGAACTTGCATTCCTTGTCTAAAAAGATATAACATGTGAGAGATGCAAGCCAACAAGTCAGACAACACAAGAAGGCTCGTTGATCATTATATCAGTTTTATAAAATTGATATAATTTTGAATGTGGAATTAGTTATGAACTTCGTAGATAAACATATAAGATCAGTTCATAAGAGAGAGTTACCATTTTGAAGATTTTGAGTGTAATACGATGAAGAAAATCTTTGTGATTTTTGTTTTGAAAAGATCTGATAGCAGTTGAAGATTTGAGGAGTATGAATAACTCATTTTATAGAAAAACAAAATTGTCCCTTGAAATTCAGAGAATTTAAGGAGTTTTTGAGGGAGTTATCCAATGTATTCATGAAAAAAAAAAGGAGGGAAGGGTAAAGAAAAATTTAATATGAAAAGACATATTGGAAGTTTGACATTTGTCCAAGAGTTTTTCTTCCCCTTTTGTATATGAGATCAGGTTGTAGGAAAACATACCTGAGTTCTTCACGTCTGATTTAATGTCGAGGAATAGGATTATAGGGCTTACGAAGGTTTTTTACTAATGAGTCGTACAAGTCTGTCCTTCAGCCATTTGATGGACTTATAATGGTATTTAGAAAAAGAGCATGTCTGATCATCCATTTGCCATAGATGAAGATAATTACTCTTTTCAAGAGTATGCTTCAAATGCTAATAATCCTCGAGCTTTCTAGCTTATTTCATGCTGATTTGAAATTAATATTACTTTAAGTAAATATTTAGCGACAAAAGAGTATCAGCAAAAAAGAAACAAAAGCTTCTCATAGTAAACAAATATAATTTCATTCAAGGGAAAGTATGTTCGAGCAAAACAAATTACAAAAATTTTAAGAAAAGTTTAAATGGAGTTTCCATTTCCTAAAATTGGGTTTTTCTTCTTAGTCACCCCTGCTGAAAAGTTCCTGAGTGATTAGCAGGTCATTGGTGACAGGAATTTGTTCCTCAGTTTGGACAAAGTCAAGAATTGACTGGAATGAGAATAGAAAATAGGAGATGATTCTCGCATATTGCCTGATAGCATGTTGTGACCAACTGCCCCTAAGAACGGCTTGACTGATTAATGAGAAGAGAACTCCAGATCAATTTAGGACTTGAGTTTCAAGAAAAGCAATAGTGAGGTTGCATTGTCTTTTAGTAAATACATTAGACCCATGTGTTTTGAAAAGAAGGCATCGGTCAATGATTTCACTTACACAGTACATGTCCAATGCATGGATATCGATCTCTTTCCATTGCACTGTATTTTTCTCTTGGGTGGTCACCAGTTCTTCTAAGTCATGACCTGTTGACAATGAAGTCATTGATGGAGCAAGGTCCAATGTTGGGAAGATTGAAGGCCCAAGAGATATTCTCATCATCAAAAACAATTCTGACACCCCTGATCTCACTAGAGAGATGGGATCCATTGTCAGCCAACATCATCCATGAGTAGAATTTATCAACCAACTTGAGGCTATAGAAATCATCTCGAAAACAGAATAGTGGGATGAGTTTAGACATATGAAGTTGGTTGTAGATATCACTCCCAACTTCATTATCTGAAAGAAAGTCTTCTGCATCTATTGTATGACTCGAAATATAGGTTTTTGACCTGATTCTGATCATGAATCTATCAACAATAAATGGAGAATTATTTGGCAAGTCATTTTCAGGAAGGTTACTTCCTGAAGAGGATTGCATTGAAGAAGATGAAGAGAAGGAAGTACTAGAAGAAACATAAGAGTTTTTTGTAAAATTGTTCAGCTATGAGAAGGTTTTATGAAGAAGCTGTGTATAGTAACTTCTTTGAAGAGTTCTTGTGCCTTTTCAAGATAGATACGACAGGGGTTTTAAAGAATGCGTCTTTTGAGGACACTTCTGTTGCAACTATTGGGAGAAGTCTAATTGGTGAGGTACGAAGATTCAGAGAAGTAGTTGATAATGCAATTTAAATGCATTAACTAAGCAGATTGAGCTTCTTTAGTTACTAAATTGAGTCACTAGATCAAAGGAAAAAAAATTTTGAGTTGGATCAAATGGTCTGTAATTGTGGACTTATGAGAGTTTGAGTTTTATTCAACAAGAATAATTTTCTTTATCAAGATATCTCTCAACCAGTGAAACTTAGTGATAAGTTTCAAAAAATGTGGAATTATAGGAATTTGAAGAGTATTCAACCTTAATCTCCTCCTAGCCACTGAAATGGACTTACAAAGGTTCGATTAATATATCATTAAGAACCTCCTTAAGCCATAGGTTGGACTTACGAAGGTGTGTTTGATGACTAGTGAAGAGTTCATCCTTTGGTCAAAGAAAACCTGATGATAAGTTTTCTGGGAGTGGACTTACAACTGTTTGATAGGGCTAGCAATGAGACGCATCACTATGCCACTATTGGAATAGACCAGTCTGTGAAATTCAGCAGTCAAAGTCTTGACTGATGAGCTGACAGATTTTGACTGATCATGTCAGCTTATGACGTCGACTGATCACTAAGCTAAGTGAATTCAGCGGGGAGTTGTGACTGATTGAGAAAAATATTATTCAGTCAAAGTGAAATCAGTTTTGAATGTCAGTCGCGACCTAGAAAGGAATAAGAAAATAGTTGGTCACGGCTAAAGTGTACAAGCAAATAGATAACATCATTTAGAGAATATCATTTGACTGATGACGTATTCAGTTAGTGTCACTTGAAGATAGTAAACTGAACTTTTGATGACTGACGGATGAACAGTCAGATTAAAAAGAAACGATATATATTCAGTTGACTGATCTTCTTGGGTCTCCTGATCTCCTTCAGCTGACCTTGTGACAGAAGAATTTGATATTTTAATTAACTGACACTTTGAGTAAAAATATTTTAAGTAGTCACTTTAAATAAAGTATCAAATGGTTCGATAAAATTCCATAACAATAAATAGAGCCGGAAGTAAGAAGATTACTTACCTAGTGATAGGAATTTCATCGTGTCAACAGATTTTGATATTATCAACAGGATTTGATGAATGCTGATGCATATTCATACTTTAGATCTATTAACATTTTGAAGAATAACTGATTGGTCAAGTTTTTGCTTTAAAATTCGTCGGCCTAAAAGGGTTTCTATTCAAGCTGTTTATTGGTTAAAAACCTCCGTTGGGATTAGTCAAGCTCAATACAGATGGTGGTAGTAGGGATAATCCTGGTATCAGTGGAGGAGGGGGTGTTATTCGGGATTCAAAGGGTCGTTTCATTTATGGCTTTTCTTCTTATTATGGGGTTTGTTCCAATTCAGTTGCTGAAGTTCGTGCCCTCTTCCAAGGAGTTTGTTGGCTTGTCTCTCAAGGCTTTAATAATTCAATTGTGGAAATTGACTCGGCTTTTCTTCTTGGCTGCATTTCTAAAGGTCATTCTCCACCTTGGCAAGCCTTCTGCTACATAAGTGCTATTATTTCTATGCAAAAGCAGGGGAACTATCTTTTTCGGCATTGTTTCCGTGAAGCAAACTCAGTTGCTGATAGCTTAGCTAATATTGCTATGGACTCTAAATTGGACTCTATCTATACCTCGATTAATCTCCTCCCAAATTCTGCTAGAGGTGCTCTCCGGATGGATGCTAGAGGTATTGCTCGTGGTCGTATCTCCTAGCTAGGTCCTAGTTAGGTTGTTTTGTTTTTCTCCTTGATTTGTATTTCTCTTTCGAGGTCAGGCTCCTTTGTCCTCCCATTTATAAGGGCCAGGCTGGTTGTCCCCCTCAAGTTTGTACTTTATTTTTTTATTAATAAAATCTAGCAGGGTGCCGTCCCTGTTTCCTTAAAAAAAAAATAATAAAAAAAAAAATAAACTGATTGTTAATGATTGACTGTTAGTCGATGAAGAACAACAGTCTTTCTTCAAGGTCTGTTTAAGAACTCCTCCTCAGTTTGAGCATAACTTTGCATAAATATATCTCTTTTCATGAAGTGCATGATTGAACTTTGATTTACTCTGCCTTGCCATCAGTATAGTTAGCATTTTCTTTGTGTAAAAATTCTTTATAGTGTCTTTGAGTAAGTTAAGAAACCTGTCACGTAACATAAACTTACACGAAGATGCTTAAGTCATAAAGGTTTTAGATAGAGATGCAGAGATTCGTCTAATTTTGATAGGAGAATATATGTTTATCGAAGAAAGTCTTAAGAGCTCGTCAATGTTTGATTTAGTAGAGAATTTTGAGTTTTGAGAATGTAAGTACTACAAGTTAGAAGGCTGCACCTTTCCTTTAATTAGTAGTACTCCGGGTTTATAGAATTCTTTGTATGGAGACCACCACTACTACACAAGTTTTACATGACTACATGTCACACAAATGATTCTAATGCGCATTTTACCAATTATGTACAAACACCACCACCACTACACAAGTTTTACATGACTACATGTTGTACAATAATTTTGATACGTACCTAAGAATGTAATCTCTTTGAAAAATCAAGATCTCAAGAATATCTTTAATAAGTATATTAACAGGCCAAATTTAGTGATTCCAGTCAAGCTTATCTTTGTAAAATAAAGAACGATATGACTTAATTTAGACACTATAGTAGCAGTTTCTAGTTTGAAGTGATCTATAGAAAGCATAGAAATAAATTGGTAAAAAAAAAAATTCTTCATTTGCTGCTAGTAACTGATCTCACAGTAGGTCAGCAGACTTACTTCAATTATTCAGGATTTAGAAACTAATTGTTAGAGAATTATTCCTTTTAGAAAACCTTAGTAGTGCAAAGACTGAGTTCATAGTTCGAGATATAGATGCTTATGCAAGAGTTCTGAAAAAGAGTCAGTTATTGAACAATTCATATCCAGTTGGTTTGAAGTAGTCATATGATCTGAACAACTGAATGATAGTTTATGCTCTTTAGAGTGATCAAACAAAGAATTCAGCATAAATTTTATTTATTCATTTTTACATTCCTTAAAGAGATATTACATCATAGTACAGAATACAAATAAAATATGAATAAATTCTTCTAAGATAAACATGGCATTTAAACAAATGATCTAATCTGAAAAATAAATCTAATTTAAATCCTTAGAACTAATCTTCTTCTTCTAAGCAACAATCTCCCTTGGGTCTTCTTCTTTGAGGAATTAGACCCAGGATCTACAACAATCTCATCACGGATGTGAAATCATTGTGTGGGAATGAGAGTAGGGGTTCAGATCCTAGCATTCTAATGGTCTCATCATTGTGGTGAGAGCATTTTACGTGAAGAGCGAATGCTATAGGAGGTGTAGTGGCGACCCTCGGGGGATTCTGCATTAAGCAAGTTTCCCTTGTCCTCCACCTCATCATCGGCTGGTGATGACGGAAGTGATGATGTCTCACAAGATAATTCTTGCACTCCTGAGATCGCCACAAGATACTTCTTATGTTCCTGGAATAGGTAGATCTTAGAGCAGGTATGTGTCCATTTGACATAATGCCATGGGGAGCAAGAATATTTACGAGGGGCAAGCCTGGACAATTTGGTCAAGAAATGAAGAGAAGGTCAAGAAGTAAAGAAAGATTTGGATAACTCGAACAAGGAACAAATGAGATTGTGAGACTAAGTTTATCAACCTTTAAGCAGGGTAAAGGTATTCATATCTAGTCCATGCCTGGAAAATATCAACAAATGGATTTTTGAAAGGTTTTAGAGATCTTTGTTGATGTAAGTTTTGAAGCAAAAATTTATTGAGTATCTATGTCAAGAGAAAGTTTCATAGTGCATCAGTGTGTACTCATGACTTTACGTCGACTGATTTGAAAGAATTATATCAAATAAGATTCAGTCAGGGTCATGAAAACATTTTTATAAATTCAAGGGATAATTATGTTTTTGACCAACGTACTATGGTCGAGGAGCAGAATTGACAATCGTACTCTCAAAGACCCATTTTTTTCCTATGTACTTGCATAAGTTGGAAACAATTGACACACCCGTTATCTGCCCATCCAAAAACTTGACGACCGTTTGACGGCCATCCAAAAACTTGACGGCCAAATGCACTTTTCCAATGCCACCAAGAACCCAACACAACCAGCTCAAAACCGAGGCAACCCATTCAATGCCACCAACTCATTCCTCCCAACATCATACATTTCCACTGAACTCATCCTACTCCCAGCTACACCAAACTTGTTGTGCCGGGAACCGCCACCGGCAACAAGAATTTGATTCGAATTGGGGATCGCTACACATGCAAAGCTTCCACGAGGATTGAGCATAAGGGGAAGACAATCCCAAGACTGTCTACCAAAATCAAATCGGAAGGCGGACGAGGAAGGGGAGGGACGGTTAAGCGGATACGACCGCGTGTCAAAAAGTGACCCATCGAGAACGTAGAGCTGGGAGCCCACCGCAATTGAAGTGAAATTGCATAGTCCGTACACATGAGGATTACATGGCATGGGTGGGAGATGACATTAGGAGAGATTTTGGGGGTCGACTAGATAAGGGGAAGCGATGGAAGGGTCTTGAGAGAAAATACAGACAAGGTGAGATAGTTTGGAGCTGTCAAGTTTTTGGATGGCCGTAAGACGGCCATCAAGTTTTTGGATGTGCAGATAACGTGTGTGTCAATTGTTTCCAACTTATGCAAGTACATAGGGCAAAAGTGGATCTTTGAGAGTACGATTGTCAATTCTGCTCCCCGACCATAGTACGTTGGTCAAAAATATAATTATCCCTAAATTCAAAGAAATTTTATGAATACACTATTTTTATAAAAACTATTAACTTGATAATTTAAGCATTTTAGCTAATGAGTTGATGACATAGAAATCAATAATTTTAATTATATTAAAATTCCTGTTAGATCAAGAATTTAAACATAATCACATACTCTGTACAAGTAGTGGACTTACCTGTACTAGCTTGTATGTGAAAGCTAGCTTCTAAGCTTACTAGAGAGATATAAAATTTTACCATTCAGCTTCTTCTCTTGCTGCTCTGAAGTCTTGGTGGAATTTGTGTAGATGATTATGGTTCAGCTTCTTGGCTCATAAAAGTCACAGTGGTAGAGAGCTTTGATTGCTTTCGTCCTTAAGTTGTTCTTTGATGTTCAGCAGTCTTCCTTGATGATCAGCTCATCATCGAGGATAGAGAAGTAGCAGATTTAGACTTGTGTGACTGATGTCTGATATTCAGTTTCAGCTGATCTCTGATAGATAGAAAGACATCAGTAACACTTTTAAAGTCTTTATCAGACTTTCAATAATAATCAATAAAATGGCTAAAAAGAGTAGAGATTATGAATATATCCTGATATCTTTGAATGGCTAATTGTCAAGGAATATCATAACTCAAGAAGGATTTTGTAGAGTACCCAATCTGATAGCCTAGTCTTATGAGAAAGAATGAATAATCCATTTTTCTTGCGAAGCGAAAGATAGGCTTCCTTTATATCTTACATGTGTCATTCACCTTAAAGACGTAATAGTCTTTACTGAGAAGATATTGAGATATTCAATGTAAGCGACTTCTCTATAGATGAAAATAAAGACATAGTAATTATATCAACCAGTAATGTGTAAAGAGAAGACTTAGGAGAATTTTTGAAAAACGTTTTGATTTCTCCTTTAGTCAACCTTTATATCACTTTGAAATAATTATCCTCCCTACTGTTGATTGAATGTGAATTCCATTAGTAGTTAAGATTTTCTTTCAGCAAGTGTACCTCATGTTCCCATAATCCATAAGAAAACTTTATTTGATTAATAAGAAGTTATAAGCAGTTTTCATATGAAGTGTCTACAAAAATGATTTTTGAAAAGATTATGAATTTGATAGTAGAAATCATTTTTAGTCAAAGCATCTTTATATTGAGCTCTGGACCTCACTCAAACTATTAAGCTTGGAAACAAATTGTTTCGAAAAATACAAACTCTAATACCGATTGTAGGTCTCTGTTTCTAAATGGGTAGAGCTCAGGAATAGGCTAGAGGTAGAGCCGGCAAAATTAGCCTGGCCCAATGGGCCGGCCCAGTCAACCTGATATTATGAAGAGCTTGGGCTTCAATTTAGAAGGCCCAAAAAATTTTGAGCTTTTTTGGCCTGGCCCAATAGGCCCGTGGGCTAATTGGGCTCGGGCCAAAAAAGCCCGAATTTTTCAGGCGAACCCAGCCCAGCCCGATACACTTTTATTAACTTTTCAATTCACACTTTTCAAACTATTTTCGTTGCTTTAAGTCTTTTAGTGGAGATTTAAATCATTTTCAATTCAAATTTTTCGCTACTTTAAGTCTTTTCAAACCATTTTTCCATACCATTTTGATACACTTTTATTAACCCAGCCTGGTCCGATACAGGCTGTACGCCTGTACATACAAACCCACAACTAGTCAACCACATTCACTAATTCATTACTCATATACTATCATATCTTATCTAGTTATCTGTTGCAAGCCTATGAAGTGCAAACATCAAACGTCCAAACAATTGTAGACTTGTGTTCTAACGTATTTTGCACTTCTCATGTCTACAAAAAATTTAAGTAGTTGTATTTTAATCCATCAAGGTGAGACTTATTATTTGTAGATTTTATTTGATAAATTGTAGACTTGTAATGAGTTTTAAAAATTTTTTATGTGATAACTTGTAAATTTTGTAGAAAATATTTTTGGTATAAATTTGGGCTAATTTGGCCCGATGGCCCAAAAGTGGGTTGGGCTGGGCTAGAGGTTTGAGGCCCAATGCAAATTTTGGTCCGGCCCGGCCCGATTTTATGTGTTGGCCCGATGGGCTGGGGCTGGGATGGCCCGGCCCAGCCTATTGCCAGCTCTAGCTAGAGGGGGGTGAATAGCCTATTCAGCAAATTTTAAAATCTCTTTTTGAAATTTCAAGTTATGAATATTCTAACTGATATGAAGAATCATATTGACTTATCAATATGACTAGAAAATAAGAAATGATCAATTAGTGAGTAAGTCAGCTGATGGGATCAGGTAACTTATCACAAGCAGTCAACTGAATTAGATAAGCACACTGAATAATCAGTATGGATAGCGGAAGTTCATTAAGCAGATGATTGATCAGTCAGCTGATAGGATCAGTTAACTGATAACCAAGTGACAAGTGTGAGATATAAAACATAAAGAGACTCAGTCACTTAAAACTTGCTGATACATTTAGTGGACTAGTTTAGACATGGAATAGTAATGCAAGTAAGTTCAGTTCACATGTAGGAGCAATTTACTTCAAGTAATAAGATAGGAAATGATATATATAGCAACAAATTATAAGATTGAATTCAGCAGTTGACTAGATAACAATCACTACATAAGATATTTCATATAACAAAATTTAGTCAAGTTATACATGTTGTTTTATCTAACTTGCCTAAGTACATATTACAGAAATTAAATTAATCTATTAAAGAAAAACTTGCAAGCAATCTATTCCTAATGGGATTTCCAAATGGATGTTTTATCCATTTGTGATTTCACTTGCTACCATCTCCAGAACCATCAACTAGAAACATTTGGGAAAATTGTCTGTGATAATCCGAGACTTAAGCAAGTGAGATGAGTTAGAATATTAAAAGCAATGTTCAAACGAAAAGGTTTGAACATCCCTTTTGGGGATATCCCGACTCATATGTAGTGTGTAATCAAATCCACAACAACCGTTACAAAGATTAGTAAGGCTGTGTGTATGGATAAGATATGGAGTGAGGACTTAGACTCTAGACTAGACGCTAGCAGATTGGATCTCTTTGGACATTCTTTTCCTTCTTCTCTCTTTCTTCTCCTCATACACTTGGCGTGTGAAATCTTCATCCTTCAGACTTTTGAGAGGCTGATGGAGATGAGCTTCAAGGGCAATCAATAGATGACTGATTTGGCTCAGTTGAATAGACTCTAACTTCACAAGTGTATTGCTCTTGCACACCTCTATCTTTCTTTTCTTCCGCTGTGATATACTAGTTCAAGTATTTTTCACTATTTTCCTTAGTATATCATAATATCCACCTCTCTCCAAGCTCAAGCAGATGCTTGGGGTATTTATAGCGATAGAGATGAAGGTAGCCGTTTGAAAGATGCTTTAATCCAACCGTTGGATTTTGTCTTGTAGTGGTCGAATTCAAAATCTTGAAGGCTGAGTCTGGGATTGAGGGCTTTTGAAGAGGATAGTAAAATATTCTTTGGTGAAGACTTTTACGTGTCAGAAAAGCTTTGAGGTATTGTCACATCATAAAATACTTTATGGCAAGGGCTACGTGAAGAACTATACTTTGAGAGCAAGTTAAGTGTAGAAAATATATTTTTAGAGAATCTAAAAATATATTCCTTTTTGTCCGTTGAAATCTTGATCAGCTGATGTGAGTTTTCGAGACTTGGGCTAGGCATCAGTTGCTGAGAGTTAGTTTGAGCTTTGCCTTGGACATCAGTTGGTGACGTGGCTTCTTTGAGTTTCTTCAGTTTCTTCTATCAGCCGATGCTTGGTGTCCTAAAGAGATCAGTAGCTGTCTATGAGTCTTTGGTTACCACTCTATTTAGTTGAGTGAGCCGGGATGGTCTAAGGCTAAATAACTAAGTATGTAGCACGCAGGCTACTAGTCAAACACAAATTATCCTAACCTAGACAAGTTATGGTTTTATGGTTATAAGAAAATCTTAAGTAAATAAGGAATATTCACTTTAAAGATATTATAATAAGTAAATAGGTGAATATTCCCAACACTTCTATACATTAGTTAATCTGTGATACTTCCTTCTATTTTGTGGCTGATGGATATTATATGTCTAGATTGCGATGCACATAACCACTAGGGAGCAACTGGGATATTTTGGGAGAGTACTCACTGTGAGCGCCCCGATCCGCAGATCGTTCCCTGGGGACCTTCGCTCTTGTCTTGTGGTTTCCCTCTATTTGATTTTATGATTTGATAAACATGAGAAAACATGTTTATCTTTGAAAACAGAGTCGCCACTCTTGTTTTATAAAGTAAACGGGAAAAAAACTTTAGATTATGGGTTCGGGGGCCAAGTTACGAATCGGGAAGATTTTACGCACCCAATTTGCCCTTTCAATCTCTACACATCTACATGCTCGTATTTAATTATTGCAAGTTTTTTTATTTACATAATATATATATATATATATTGCATGTATTTACAGTGTATTTTACAATGTATTTAAAATAATTATATACATTTATTACATCTATTTACATATATAAACTAACGAACAGAAGGGGTTACCTTCTGTCGTTTTACAGAAATTGGGCCAAGTTCTAGGCCGTTGTATTATACCAGATCAAGCTAGCTCGTAGCCTGACCGTTGTGCTCCCGCTGTTACTAATCGAGGAAAGGAAGACTTACGTTTTGTGTGTTTTGAGATTGAGTCAATACTCTTTTCTCTTTTCTTTCTCTCTTTTCTTCCTCAAAAAGAGGCTTGATAGAGAGAGAGAGAGATTTGTGTGTGTGTGTGTGTTTTTGGGGAGAGAATTGAATATTGATTGTTGTTTAAGGAGAGAGCTGATCATCTCCTTTTATAGGAGGCCTGGGAGAAGGAAACCTTCGGGGCCAAGTTTGGAGAAAACTTCCTCTGGCCTTCAAAGTCTTCAGCAGCCGACGGCTAAGCTTTGATGACAAAATACATGTTTAGTGCGCGGCGCACCTAGCATAGTGCCCGCGCACCAAACCCTGTTTTGTGCTATTGGCGCACCAGAAATGTCTTCAGCGCACCAAACCATGTTTTTGGCTTTTCCAGGCTTTGTATTTTGCATTTTGGCCCTTCTAAGTTGTGTATCTTCAGTCTAGACCATTGATGTTGATCTAACGGAAGGTTTGTTTGTGCGTTGGACGTCGTTAGTCCGTTGTGTATTTGAGTTTGACCCTTGATGTTGATCTAACCGAAGTTTGTTGTATTTGTCGCACGTTGTTGGTCCGTTGTGTATATTGTTTCCTGAAATAATCATAAAAATATGTGTTAGTTCATTTGTAAATAAACTGTTGTTTATTGGACAATTCGTATAATGTAGGTGTACGAATTATGGGTGTCTACACTCACCCAAATCTTTTGTAGGACTTGGAGCGCAGTTCCTTTGTAGGACTTGGAGTGAAAGAGAAAAACTTGAAGTAATATTGATTGTAGAAAGAGTATAACGCAAAATTACGGTGAAGAAAAGCAAGTCATGCCATAGTCTCATGGTTATACTTGAATTCTTTCATTTGACACGACGTTGTATTTGATTCTTATTCTCGGACACTAGAGAGGACCCAATTCTTTCTTAGAATCGTATGTTACGTTAACTTGTAGGATTTTATTGTTGCTATTGTTTTCCTTTTAATGATTTAGTTGGAGTAGCTAAATGCTGCTAAGTGTTATATGAATGGTACTTTTTTACTCTATTTTGCAAGTTGCATTTTGTTTACAAATGGTATGCATGGTTTGATTGGTAAAACATCGAACAGGAATAGGAACAGGGACCGCGATCGAGACATGAATTAGAACCAGTTTTTTTTTTTTTTTTTCCACAAGAAACATTCACAACATTTTTTATTAACGTTGTGTTAGATTCTCCATGCTTTTTCAACGTTTTTAAGAAAAATGTTGTGATATATATAGTACAACGTTTATAAAAAACGTTGTCATTTCCATTTTATACAACGTTTTACAGCAAATGTTGTCCTATATATACTACAACATTTAATAGATATGTTGTCATTTAGTTTTCACAACGTTTAAGCAACTGTTGTATAATGGAACTCGAAAAAGGAAATTTCAGTTTGGGAGGAGATAAAACAATGTTTTATTACAACATTTCTTAAAATGTTGTCTAAAAAATGACCCTATTACAACGTTGGTTTAGACAACGTTTCGGAAAACGTTGTAAAAGGCCTATTACAATGTTTTTTTAATGTTGTGAAAACCATGTTTTGTTGTAGTGATATTCACATTTACTATACTTGGAAATTTTTTTTCCCTCTAACTTCTCGTCAAGCGTTGATAATCATGATCATCATCTTTGTCATGATCGAGTAAGATAATAAATCATAATTTATTTTATGCGTTAGATAATAAATCATGATCATCATCTTTGTCATGATCATCATCTTTGTCATGATCGAGTAAGATGATAATCATGATCATCATCTTTGTCATGTTTTGTTGTAGTGATATTCACATTTACTATTACAATGTTTTTTTTACTATCATACTTTATTATCCGTTTGGACCACCTACCTATTTATTTCATTCCTAATGTCATTGTTATCTCTACCCCAATATCTAATTGACTTCAAAGGCATTCCCATAATGAGATCAAATCTACTGTTGTTCCTGGGTACCTTAGTGGTAGAACGGAAATTTGCCCCTACTATCAATAGGTTTAGCTAGGGCATTATGGTCCAATCCTCGAGAGAAGTTTTCATGTGATCCTTATCTCACAAAATTTGGACTTTACTACTTATCAACTCTCATGTGCATAAAATTATAATTCGTCATCATTCTTAGTAATTATTATATTTAAGAATACAATGACAATGATGACGATCCCTAGTATAGTTTTGTTAAAACGATAGCTATTGAAATATAGGAAAGTAGAGGAATGATCATATGAGTTCAATGGGTAAAAAGGATGAAAATAATAGTGTTATCTGTTAAGAAATAATGGCTGACACTACTAGTCCCTAGAGTATTGACTTTTTCGTGGTTAGTCCCTTAACCAAAATTTGCATC
Source organism: Platycodon grandiflorus (assembly GCA_016624345.1). NCBI lineage: Eukaryota > Viridiplantae > Streptophyta > Magnoliopsida > Asterales > Campanulaceae > Platycodon > Platycodon grandiflorus. The sequence continues at coordinate 6,778,093 of CM028363.1, forward strand.
GTAATAGTCCCAAATGTTTTTATTTGTCACACGATTAGTCTTTTTGATGGATGCCGTTAGAAAATTTTCGTTAAGTGTCTCATGTGCCTCACACGTGCATTTGGTTAAGGGCTTGGATGGAATTTCCAATACCCCTTTCTCCCCCAATAAAACCCTAACTAATTGCGCCCCCCCCCCCTTTTCCCCGTTCTCCGCCATTGTAATTGCCCCTTCAATTCAAACCACCATAATCAGGGTTTCACCTGTATGTGCACACCAATCCAACCTCCTCCATTCGGAATCGGATAAAAATTCGACTCAAAGTTGATCTCCTTTGAAAGCGGCGACATGGTTATCGAATTCAACTTCGCTAATCACCACCCACTAACAACTGTTGATTCTCGGCAACAACAGCAGCGGCGGCGAAGACGGGGGCCACGAAGTTAAATCTTCGAAGAAGCGAGCTGACAACCCGTGTACATCCCCAGGGAAGGACCTCATTACCCTCGCCAGCGTCTGCCCAAAAGACATCGTCCTCACTTGGAACAACACCACTACCAAAATTGATCACACCAGTTACATTCTTCGCCTTACTACTCTTTATAATGCTTCATTGCTTATAATCTTTTCAATTTTTAAGCTTTTACAATTAGGGTTTTAAAAAAATTTAGGGTTTTAAAATTCTTTTATCATTCCCTACAGGCATCGCGTGTGATTAGGACAAGGACTCACCCCTTTTCGTAACGACTATAAAATTTAGCATTTTAAGATTCAATTGAATCGAAAAGAAATGAGCATTTCAATTCCCATTTGAATTTTGGTTTTTCTCTCTATATATACAAACCATTGTATGTATATATATATATATATATATATATGGAAACTACATTGTTGCATTTGTGTGGTGTTTAGTTTTCTGCCATTTGGGGTACCTCATCCATGTGTAATGGCGTTTGAAGTCATGGAGCCTAGCTAAGGTGGTGAGCGAGAGAGAGAGAGAGAAAAAGACAGAGAGAGCACGCGCGAGAGAGAGATAGATAGATAGATAGATAGATAGAGAGAGAGAGAGAGAGAGAGAGAGAGAGAGAGAGAGCATGTGCAATTCCATTTTAGCCATCAACTAAATTCACTTGCGAGACACATGAGGCACTTAACGGAATTTTTCTAACGACTTCGATCAAAGAGATAACCGCGTGACAATTAGAAACGTTTGGGACTATTACGATGCAAATTTTAGTTAAGGGACTAACCACGAAAAAGTCAATAGTCAGAGAACTAATGGTGTCATTAACCCAGAAATAATTGAGCAAGGATGAGAATTAATGAGGGAGGTTAAAGATAACCAAATTATGTGTAAGATTTGTTAGGACCGTGTTTTTTTTTTTTTGATGATGATTAAATAAATTATGTAACCTAGTTAGATCCCTAAATAATGTATTTCTGATTTTTTAAGAAAATTGTAAATGAGATATACTAAAAATCTAAAAAAGCTAAAGAAGATAGCTCTTTGATAAAAAGCTAAGTGGTTAGCTCTTTGAGAAAAAGTTAAGGGGTTAGCTGTTTGAAAAAGAGCTAACCAAATTAGGGCGTCTACAGTGGATGGCTTCCATCCACTCCTTAAAACTAATTTTAGAGATTTTTACCCTCCCTTGATCCTACAGTGGTTCCTCTAGTCCACCCTCTATCTCTAAAATCAGCTAAATCACCCTCTAAATATAGGGGGAGTTTTAACATAAATAGTGACTCAAATCCTCTACATTTTCCACACTTTATTTGAGCACAATATACTTTTATTTAATATTTTGGAATAAAAATTATTAAAATATACTCTCTGTCATTAAATTATTGTCTTATTTTTTTTTATCCGTTCCAAAATAATTATCTTATTTTTTTTATCCGTCCTTAAATAATTGTCTTGTTTGAAATTTTCATAGGTTAGGAGATCATTTTTACCATTTTACCCTTATTTTTTTCTCTATTTTAATTATGTGTCATATACACATGGACATTAAAAGAAACTACACATTATACCAATATTAATAATTAAGTCAGTTATTTTTTGTTAATCAGTGTGCCGAGTCAAATAAGACAATAATTTAGGGACGGAGAGAGTATAATATATTTTTCATAGTATATAAAATTTAAAATATTTTATTTTAATTGTGGTGAAAAATATAAATAAAAAAGAAAAAATATAATGGTTTGTTAGTTGAGATGAGAGATATTTAATTTTTAGAGGGTTATATAGAGAGTGCTTGTTGGAGTGAGTTTTTTTTAGAGTGTTAAAAAAGTAAAACTTGAACGGAAAACGAGGTGTTTAGAGTGTGATATAGAGATATATAGGGAGTGCTTATTGTGGACGCTCTTATAATGTCAAGTCTAAAGTTTCAAGATTTTACAAAAGCACCCTGCAAATTATTGAAGATTCAGACGAAGAAAAATATACAAAATTGAGCTTAATTGAAAGTGAATTTCGTTTCCGACAAGAATACATCATCAGAAGTTTTTTCCAAGTTAGGCAAAAACTTTGAATAAACCGTCATGCATGCGTGCATTTTTTGTAAGATGGATCTCTTTGACCCGACTCACCAAGTGTTAGTGGACTGAACTGTGAGAGAATGGGACTTCATTCTACGAATTAAGATCCATAAGACGGTTTCACAGGAGATCTACGCTTCAGAGTTAATGACGGTAAGATATTTACATTATAAAACAAATGAATATAGTTTTTTGTGCAGGGTTGAAAGTGAAACAACTTAAATACTATGACTTCAATGTGCATGTGACCGGAAACAACTTTAACCAAATTGAAAGCTTCATTACATCTGGAAAACAAGTCGCATATTACAGTATGTCAGGTTGCAAAAGACGTTGTAATATTAGCGTTGTGCTCTAACATACACTTTCAAAGAGGCTTGTAAAGCAAAAAAAAACAGGCTCCAAACAAGAAAACAAAACAGAGTGAATATATACAAAAACACAAGACAATACAACAGAGAGAAAATAAATTACTGAATATTGTACATTATTCCTATCAAACATATTCAGTACATACAAGAGAAATTACATCACTCAATCATTCATTCTTAACAGTTTATAAGATCTACAAGAACAACCTCATCAATTGAAGAATCAAGAGATCAAGAACTGCAGCATAGCTTCCATTAGACTACTTAGAGTCGTTCAACGGAAGCACAATCAATTAATGTGTAAATTGTGTAAAGAATCATAGTTAGAGTGCAAACTAGAAGAGAAAAATAGTATTTTTCCCATCTAATAGTCTTTGTATTTTGAGTAAATATAGTAAATTATTAACCTCGTTGAGTTAGAAGTTTATGAAAAGTGGACGTAAGATAGGAGATCCGAACCACCTTAAATACTGTGATAATTTCTCTATCCCTAAACTCTTTTATTACTGCACTTTACATATGTCATTAATCATCTATTCCACTGTACATAATTCTTAATTATTTATATTATATTATAAAACCTCTCAAATATCTTGACAGATTGGGATCAAAAAAGATGATTATGATTGTATAGGTCAACTATACGTTTCAAAAAAAGATGATTATGATTATATAGGTCGACTATACGTTTCAAAAACGATGAGTGATTGTATAGGTCGACCATATTTTTCAGGTAATATTTTTCTCTAATTTGCTGAATTGGGATTAGTTTTATATTTTTGCAAACAGAAAATATATATACAATTTTAGTCACTCCAGTTTGCTTTTGAATTTAATTTAACCAAGATATTTTGTCCTTTTTGAAAATCATCAGCACGTCTAACACTTATCCAATGTTATCATCTATTTATTAAAAAATACTAGATAAGTAGGAAAGATTGAATTTTCCAAAAAAAAAAATCTGCTCAATGCAAACTTCTAATGGATGGAGATATGTGACATTTAGTTGGGAAGATTTCTTCTACGTGATCATCTACTTCTAGAGGGTCACTTAGAGAATGTCTTTTCACACATCATTTACTGTTTTTTTATTTTTATTTTTTACCGTTAATCAATTACAGTAAAAATAATTTTTATTTTTTGTTTTTGTAATTAATTATAAAACAATGGCTCGTTCGAAAAAATATTCTAAAAGAAATTTTGTATTAGAACACATTTTGAAAAATGACTCTCTATCCTTTAATTTTTTGGCACTTATAAAATTGTTTTTTTTATTTAAATATATTAAATAAAAAAATTAAATAATAACATTAGTGATGCTCTAACCCTAATCAAACTCATTAATCAAGTTGGTTGACATGACCTTTATTTTTACACGTCGGATTCATTTTTAGCCAGCTGGCTATGTTTTTCTGATAAATTAGATACACGTAAATGTCCAATCCATCAACTATTTGACGCGAGTAGATGGAATGGTTTGATGGAAAGCAATAATTAGAGCTGTCAAAACGGTTTTAGCCCGTTGGGTCAACCCAGATCGCCACACAAAATAGGTGGTTTGGGTTTTAAAATATTGGACCATTTAAAAAGCGGGTTAAATGGGCTGAGCCCGCGTGGGCTGTGGGTCAAGGCGGGGCGGTGCGGGTTGGGGCGAGTTGGCCCGCCTATGAGAGACACTGTAGCAAGGCCAAAATTGTTCCCCTGTTCAGTGAGATTGTTTGACATGGCATTGGTGAATGAACGTTGCAGCATAGGCTTGCTTCTTGAGGAGGTATCATGAAGAGAATCTGAAGAGTATTTTTGCATGGACTTTTGGTAATGTCATGTATTCGAGTTCTATGCCTGTTAGTTTAGTATTATAATTTCTTTTGTATTTTAGGTCATTGCTGCTTCTGCAAGTTCAAACCACACCTGTAAACTAGAATTTTTTTCACATTTTTTTCTCTGGAGGCATCATGAAGAGAATCTGAAGAGTATTTTGCAAAAAAAATAAATAAATAAATAATAATAATAATTATTATTATTATTATATTATATTTTAAATTAATTTTTAATGGACTGGCCCGTTTAACCCACAACCCGCGACGGTTTGGGTTGGGTTGACATATTTTTTGCCCGTCCCCTTAACGGGCTAGCCCGCACCGCACTGCCAAATAATGGGTTTATAAAGCCCGCGGGCTGGCCCGCACCGCCAACCCGCTTTGACAGCTCTAGCAATAATGAGAGTGCAATGTTTTTAAAAAATATAGTTAAATTGAAAAAAAAAAAAAGATAAGTGCACTAATTTTTTGTTTCTATATTCTATTATGGGTATACTTTTTTATTATTTCTAGAAAGTTATCTTCCTTGCAAGGTTATGTGGAAACTTTCACAAGAAATCATCTCATCTTTTTATTATACTAGCAAATAGCACATACGCAACTGCGCGTGTATCGTTTTTTTTTTTTTTTTTTCCTTCAACATTTTCATATTTTATTAAATTTGTTATATTATTAAAAATCATAGTTTAAGACAGTTAAATGCTACTACTACTTATAATAGTGGAGATGGTGAGTAGGTGCAATTTAGTACAGCCTACGTCTCGGATAAATTTTTTTAGTTGATAATGCATATAAATTAAGAAATGTAATTAATGTTGCAAAATGTGCTCTGACGATAATACATATAACATTAATTAATTTCCACTAAATAAGTGAATATCCCTAGGATGTGTTATGTTGATATAAAGTGAAAGTTTAATGGTATATTGGGAAGAATGGTAAAGAATTTGTGCATCAAAAGTCTTTAAGAAGATTAGTTAGAACATCTCTAAATAGAAAGTATGAACATTTATCCGGGACGGAGGGAGTAGTAATTAAATATTCCATTCGTTCCAGACAAAGCGTTCACTATTTTATTTTGGTATATTTTACTTAAAGAGTCCACTTTAAAAAATTATCCTTACAATCTCTATAAACCTTTCATCTTTATCATCCACATATATTATAAACATCTTAATTAATATTTTTGTAATTATAACCAACTACAATACTACTTATATATCCGTTAATTATTAAACTTTTCAAACGTGAAATATTTAGATGGAATAGAGGAAATAATTATTATTTGAAATAAGGGTATTTTGTTAATATATAAAAATCACGACACAACTTCATTTTAGCCCTCCCGCGTTTTAATAACTAGTGGCATACGCAAATGCATGTGCATAAGTATTAATTTTATTACTTAATTACAATAATTTTATTACTTATTACAATAATTTAATTTCTAATTCTTTTTGTTTGTTTTAAATTATTACTCTCTCAATTTCATGTAAAAAGTTCACTTTTGACTTTTTTCAGTCAACCTAGTTAAAATTTGACCGATAATTAACATAAATTTAGTGACTTTTACAAAGTTATGAAAGTTGTAATCTATAATATTTTTAAAATGATTTTTAATTAATAAAAATTTATTTACTAAAATACAAGTAAAATATGTAAAATTTTTATTTAATTTAGTTACATATTAACTTATAAAATAAAAAATAAACTCTTTATATAGAACATGAGAGTATAGTTAATTTTAAAAAAACGAAAGAAGTTGATGGTTAATTTTAGTAAGAGTTTGTAGTTACTTGGTAGCAATTGGCAACTAAAGTAGGGAATAATTAGTAATCCCAAAAAGCGTGACAGTACTTCTTCGTCCACCCTCGAACATTATAATATAGATTAAGGCTATCAATTAATTGAATTTTGATTCAAATTTGATCTGAGTTTAATGTTATTTTTAGGATATGAATTGAGTTTTTTAATTCGATTATTTGATTGTGATCCGAGTTCGATAACTCGATTGCTTAACAAATCAGATTTGAATTAAGACTATGTTTGGCTACTCAATATTATGCTTTGGAATTGGAATTAGATGAACAATTTGAGCTCCACGGAATTCAAATTGTTCTTCCAATTCCAATTTCAAGCTGTGACATTGGGGTTTTCATACAAACCCTAAGGGTGTTCCGATCCGTTAACAACCCGATCCGATTCGATATAAAAATATAGTAATATTATACATATAAAAGGTACTTATATTGAGCTTTTAATTATTCATAATTACTATTTCAAATAAATATAAATTCTTCTGCACACTATAATATCTTACTAACAATGTCGTTTATGTTTGTCTAAGTTGAGAACATAATTTTTTCAAATTTGTTTGACCTTTGATTGAATAAAAGATACCTTGATATTATTTTTATTCAATATTTTATGAAGGTTGAATAAAATCTGAAAAAATTTTGAATCCGATACAAATTAAAAAATTTAGAATATGGATTGAGCTTTGAAATATCCGAGAGATAATTCAATTCGATCCAAATTCGTTAATTTCTTAACAAATTGGATTTAAAATTTACATATCCAATCTGAATTCGATCCATTAACAGACTTAATATAGATCTAGACTAGTTTGATGGTTTTCGAAACAAACAATGGTATATACAAAAACAATAAAGATGCAAACTAATCATATTCAACATACTTGTGGCTCTCCACGAAATAAATAAATAAATAAATAAATAAATATATATATATATATATATATATAAAAAGAAATAATGTTGCTTTTTGCATACCATTGAGCCTCAATTGTCGTGTTCTTCTTTATCACGGTCGAATAATATATTTAATATTCATAAACTCTAATTGAACTCAATCTTCAATTATAATTACCATCTACCTCATGATTTCTTTTCTAATTTTGTTGTTATTTTCACCCCCGCCCCACAATTTTTTTTATGACTTCACATCATTTTACATTCAATTCAATTTATCAACATCCCTCGTGAATAATACTACCCTCATCATCATTCTCTCTATAATTTTCATCATTTTACGATGACCATGATGACATTAATGTCGTGTGTAGTGTTGTTGGTATTGTAGCTTTTGAAATTTGGGCAAGTAGACGAATTCAATTGAAGGGAGTGGAAAATTAATACTCCTCTGTTCCTAAATTATTGGTCTTTTTTTTTTTTTTTGTCCGTACTAAAAAGATTATCTTGTTTGTAGCTTTTCTTTTTCGAAAAATATTTTTACTATTTTGCCCTTATAATCATTACACTTTATCTTATGGGATTTACCCTTGATTGGAAAGAATTTGAATTATTCAAACACATAATTTGACAAATTGAATTCTTCAAAATTTTGGAGGGAAATTTGCATCTTACTTATTTCAAATAAGGGTAAAAGAGGAAAATCACAAAAATACAAATATTAATAATTAAGTTGATTATTTTTTCTTAATCCGTGAGCTGGGTCAACTAAGACGATAATTTAGGGACGGAGGGAGTAACAGATAGTGATAAAATATAAAGCATGATAAATATTTTGATGTCTTTTCTCTAACAGCTTAAACTTTTAGATGAGTTGATTACTGTCATTGTATTAGAACTCGAGGTTTGGCAAGAACAATATTTCAAATCATCTCGCTTGCATTTATTCTTAAAAAAATAATATGACAAAGGGTATGTATTGACTCTATATAAAATTAATGCACCTCTCCACATATGCACACGAATAACTCAAAGTTTGTCAAGGACAATGTTTCAAATCATCTCGCTTACATTTATCCTTAAAAAAATAATAATAATACAAAGGGTATGTATTAACTCTATAAAAAATTAATGCACCTCTCCACGTATGCACACGAGAAAAAATATTAGTATACAACATGATACCACAATCCGCTCTCTAACTCACGTGGGCGAACAACATGATACCACAATCCTCTCTCAACAGCATGATACCACAATCAGCTCTCTAACTCACGTGGGCATGAGGAGGTAAAAACATCTTGAGATCGATTATGGAAAAAGATAATGATGATTTTAAAGGACAGAAAATTTTCCAACTATGTTGAAAGTGCATTGCTCTCGCCAAGAACAAAGTGATGGCTGCTAGTTAGCAAGAAATTATAGACCGTTTCTTGTTTAAATTGAATATATTATTTTGACATATATTAATATGCATGCAATTTTCCTGTGCAACGCACACACACACACAATAAAAATAAAAATAAATAAAAAAAAAGACAACATATTAACAATCAGTCCACAAGCCAACAATGGGAGCTCTATATAAAATTCGAAAATTTAAATGGAGAATTTTTTATTTTATTTTTTTTTTGATTTTTTGATTCTTTTTTTTTTTTTAATATTGCATTTTTTTTTTTTTTTATGTCCTGAGGGGGCGTGGGAAGGGATCGAACCTGAGACCTCACACTCTGTAAAGCCCCAGCTCTACCACTGAGCCACCCCTTAAGGACTGATTTTTTGATTCAAACCAAATAATTTGTACGCTGATCACGCCTAAAGCTTTAGTGTTGTCAAATGCCATTGAGTAAATGGATATCTAGGCTTTTCTTGCAAGTTAGAATTGTGATGGGATCCTCCTAAATACTCATCTTACGTGTCTATTATGTCGGTATCGTGTGGGTCCCAAGATGCACAACAATGATTTCAACCCAGACCACTGAGCTGGCGGGGAGCTCAGCCGAGCTTGAACACTAGAAGCCCGATCGAAGACTAGTAACCTAGAAGATCCAGGCCATTGACCTAGCTCGTCCTCGCCGACGATTGAAGCCTCCTTGGAGCAAGCTTCCACCTTCCTCGACGAGGAGTCAACATCATCCATTAAAAGCCCACTTCATTTAAACACTTAATCGGGAAGTGACAAGACATTCTCATTGGATCAAAACATTCATTCCCTGTGAAGCAACGTCGGCATTTATGATATCTTCTTACTCCCAAGGAAGAAGCTTCTATTTCACCACTTTATCCTGATAGAAGACTTGCCTCATTAATGAGCAGTCCACTCCCAAGTATTCAAGTGGGCAAATCCACATCATTTACACAGAACTTACTCCCAAATACAAACCATCTTCCTCATATTTATCACGGAACTTACTCCCACGCTTGAGGTTTACAATCGGATAAAACCTCGACACCCCTTGACGGTGTTTTCTCTTGTCATTATTTGATACCGCAGGCACTATCTGACAGTCAAGTCCGGCAACACTCGACTTTTAAGAACCGGGGCATCTTACCTGTCAACTAACTATATACGTGGAATCGATGTGGTCACCAATATTCTTTTTAGCGTGATCTGTTTGGTTCCGTTGCTGGGACTTCTTCTAAAAAGTAAAAATATCAAAATGACTTTTAAACAGACACATACTAAACAGCCTTCCCCCGCGCTGCTACTTCCATAGCTCCTCAGGCAGAACATTACCCTTCGCGGGCTGCTGAGGACGTGGTTGAACCAGTTCATCATCCTATCCTGGAGACAAAGAAGACATTACCCTCAGCTAAAGTCCCAGAAACTTCCCGGGTATTAAAAGTAGCCCAGGCGATGACAAAGAAGAAAGCACAAACTGGGAAAGGAAAATGAACTAATAGCAGACCCAAGAAAGAGAGTGTCCGGCCATAAGCTACCTCGCCGCTGAGGTGGTTGCTCAGGGTGCCGCTGAGGTGGTTCCTCAGGGTATCGCCGAGAAGAACCGAGGCCCATAACTTAGAAATAATGGGACATCGCTGAGCTGGAGCATGTTCACAAGGAGAAAGCCTTCGTGGAAAAACAAAGGGAGTTAGAGAAACATGAACATGAGCTAGCTCGCAGGTTGACAGCTCCTCTGCAAGGTGATCACAGAGGCGATGGTCACCGAGACGGCCCCCGCCTCGGAGAACAGACAGGGGGCTCTCGAGCTCGCTCCTATTTATAAGTGTCTGGGTCCAACGCTACTAGAGTGAGTATCCACGAAAGGATGGGGAGAAGAATTGAAGATGCTCCCAGGGTCAGTATCCATGACAGGCTAACCCAAGCGGGAGGAGAAGATCACCCCAAGGGAAGTGTGCACTCGAGGATTTCTTACTCCTTGAGGTTGCATCTAAAGTAGAAGCAATCCCGAGGAAAAGCCCAATCTCAAGGAAAAGTGATGCACCGGACGTGGTTAATCACTCCAGAAAGAAGCGCCACTTGTTCGAATGTCACATCTCACAAACACCATAAGGGAGAGGACCGAGTTCCTTGACCAGGTCGCAAGGGTAGAGCTGCAATGATAGGTGGAAGTATTTTCAACTAGTTCCGGGAGAGGTTAGATGCCCTAAAGTCAGACAAGTTCACAGTCAAGTCAAAGGACCAGTTCACCCCATTTCGCAAAAGGATCAGGGAAACATCGCCCGATCCGTGTAAGGTCTCTAGCTTTGAGGCAAAAATGGGAATATGTTTCAACAAACAAGACCTGTAGTGAAAGGCATTTCTGAGCACCTTCGAGGTCGCGGTGCTGAAATGGTTTAAGGAGATAGAAAAAGGCTTAATAGCAAATTGGCACGAGTTCAAAAAAATATTTTTAAGTAAATTCTCCTCGGCAGGTGAGCTGCTAAAGAGTGAGTCCGATCTTGCAAAGATAAAATAGGGCGACAACGAATCTCTTGAGGCCTATCTGAAAATATTTAAGGACGTAGCCGAGGAGCTACAGAATGTCCCAAATAAGATGATAATATTGTGCTTCCAGGCATGAATCTAGCCCGGTATGATTACGCACAAATTCAACCTCCGACCACCAGCCACTAGTGCGAAAATGTACTTGGCTGCTCAGAAGACTAAAGAGACGGAGAGGATACTGAAGGCAAAGAACAAGAAAAAAGGGGCGGCTTAAAGTGTTAGCAAGCCCTGAGTAAACAAGGCAACCGAGCTGAGTCAGAGCCAAGGGAAAGGGAAAAGAAGATCACAGAAAAATGATGCACACTATACTCCTTTGAACACATCTCGAGAACACATCATGAATGTGTTATTCTGAGGGAATAGACTGGAGTGACCTTTGCCAATGAAGGAACCACTTCATCCTCATAATCCAAACAAAAGGTGCGCCTTCCACTATGAGAACGGTCATAATACCAAGGATTGCATCCAACTGAAGAAAGAAATTTAAAGGTTAGTCGACTAAGGGGCCCTTAGGAGGTACGAGCGGGGTAATGGTCAGCAAGCAGGTTAGCCAAGGGACCCTCTAAGTGTCAAAAATATAGTTGAGGAGGATGTTGACGTCTATATGATACATGAGGACATGAAAAGTATTACGTAAATCATGAATGTAATTTACAGTCTTGACAAAGTTTTCAATCCGCTCCCCCACAAAAGTGAAGAAGGCATAATGTTCTGTCCTAGCGAGCTAGCGATAAATCCTACGGCCAAGCAGCAGTCACTAACACTTCGAGTACAAATTGGACGTCGATTTGTCAGAAGGGTCTTGATAGATACAGGAGCGGGGAGAGACATCATGTAATACAGTTGCTTCAAAGTACTGGGATTTAGAGATGCCCATCTCAAGCTAAGCGAGGTGCAGCTGGAGGAGTTCACGGGTTACAAGGTCGCAGTAAAATGCATAATAACGCTCCAGGTTACCTTTAACGAGAATGACCGACGCAGATCAAAAGACCTAACATTCTTCGTCCTCGATCTCTCCTCCCTATACAAGGTCATATTAGGGTTGTCTGCTCAAATTAAATTTGATATGGTTTCCTCACCTACTCATCAGAGGATAAAATTTCCCATAGTGCGAGGCACGGGGGTAATGAAGAATGACCCAAAGAGCACCCTTAATTATATGAAGCTGGTGAGACAAAACGAAGAGAGAATGAAAGGAATGATGATGGCATCCACCTCAGAGAAATGTCCCGAGGAGGATCGGTCCACGAAGAAAGTGAAGCTCGCAAAAGGTTCGAAAGCCGAAAAATTGGCAAAGAGAATAGATGTAATAGAAAATCGGGACGACACCTCCAGCCTGGCAATCAGGAAAGTATAGCAACCAAAGCGGGCTAGACTGTTTAGTTCATCGAAAACATTGGGCATGGACATTGACATGCTCAACCAAGTCAAGCTCGGATCGGTCACCAGAAGAGCTGGGAAATCTCGAGACGAGGTAATCGTCGTAGAAAGTCTGGACAATCGAAACGAGCCTGACATACTGCATCATGAAAATCTGAATGAGGTAGTCATAAATTTTAATTATTCAGGCCAAAAGATAAAAGTGGGAATGGTGATCCCTCAAAAGGAGAGGGAAGAGATCATAAGATTTATATGGGCTATATAATAGAGATGTCTTTGCATGAAGGGTCGAAGACATGGAGGGCATAGATAAAGAGGTCGATGTATACAAATTGAGCATAGACCTAAGTGTTACGCCTATACAGCAGCGACCACGAGTGTTTCGCTCGAGAAGCAGGCTGAAATCAAGAAGGAGCTAGGTCGACAAGTTACTACGGGCAAATATCATCGAAGAGATCTTATACCCCACTTGGATTGCAAATATAGTGATGGTGAAAAAGACAATTGGGAAATGGCGCATGTGTGTGGATTTCACCAACCTCAACAAAGCCTGTCCAAATGATTGGTACCCGCTCCCTAGAATAGACCAGCTTGTTGATGCAATTGCCCGTCACAGAATATTGAGTTTCGTCGATACCTATTTCGGGTACCATCAAATCCGAATGCGGTTTACCGACCAGAGCTAACTGTCTTCCGAGCTGCGGGGGATCTGTACTGCTACATCATGATTCCCTTTGGGTTAAAAAATACGAGAGCCACTTACCAAAGGATGATCAATAGGGAATTCAGAGACTAGCTCGACCGAAACATAGAAACTTATATTGATGACATGGTCATTAAAACGAAAAAGGCCAGTCACGTTACCGACATTGAAGAGACATTTACCAACCTCAGGAAGAACAAAATGAAATTGAATCCCACCAAGTGCGCTCTTGGGGTTACTGTGGGGAAATTTCTGGGCTATATGGTGAAGGAAAGAGGCATTGCGACTAACCCCAAGAAGATTAAAGCTTTGGTGGATAAGCGTGCTCCGACTTCAATACATGGAATTCAACAACTAAACGGTCGTATAGCGGTTTTAAGTCAGTTTATTACCAAGACAGTAGAAAAGAGCTTGCCATTCTGTAAGGTGTTAAGGGGAAGTAAGAAATTCTCGTGAAATGAAGACTGCGAGAAGGCATTCGCTGAGCTCAAAGAGTATCTTAGCAGCCTGCCGTTACTCTCAAGCCTAACACACGCTGAGGTACTATATGTCTACCTTGCCACGTCAGACTCTGTGGTAGTAGCGATCCTGTTAAGGAAAGAAGCTGGAATCTAAAGACCGGTGTACTATGTTTCTCATGCTCTAACTGACATGGAAACAAGATATTTGAATATTGAGAAAGTAGTCTTAGCACTAGTTATGGCTGCCAGGAGGCTAAGATACTATTTTTAAGCCCACACCCTAATCATATACACCAACCTAACTTTGAGAAGAATCCTTCACAAACCCGACATTACAGGAAGGATGATGAAGTGGGTCGTTGAGCTGTCGGAGTACGACATCACTTACGAGCAGCGTAAGGAGATCAAATCTCAGATCTTAGTTGACTTCATCGCAGAGATATCCTTGTCAAAAATGATCCAAGCTCAACTGAGCTGACTTAAGCATGTACATCGGTGAAATCTCCTAACCCGCCTAAGAAAGGCACGAATTCTAATCCCTTAGTCAGGCTAGAGCACTATTAAACGACGCATGTAGATGGTTCAGCTAGCAAAAATGGCAGTGGAGTAGGAGTATATTTTTGGTCACTAGAAGGCGAGAAAATAAGCAAGGCAATCTAGTTTAAGTTCCCTGCATCTAATAACCAGGTCGAGTATGAGGATTTGATCACAGGTGTCGAGTTAGCCAAAGAGGTACCTGCTCATTTTCAGCGATTCTCAGCTCGTCGTGAAATAAATTTTGGGGGAATACGGTGTTATTCACCCCACCTTAGTTGAATATTGCGAGTTGACGAGGAGATTACTAGAAGGATTTGAAAATTGGGAATTTGAGCAAATTGATAGGGCAAACAATACCCGAGCTAACTATCTTTGGCGAGCTTGAAGATCTTCCTGGAAGAGTATTGGTAGAGTTCTTAGAATCACCGTCTATCAATAAGGAGATTATTATGCCCATTACCTCAGTTGATGGATTCTGGATTGTGAAATCCAGGAGTATATTGAGCAAGGCATATTGCCCGAAAATAGAGGCCAAATACAAATTTTGAGAAAATGGGCTACAAGATAAGTCGTGATCGGGGGTGGCCTTTACAGAAAGTCATTCACTAAATTGCTACTTAGATGCATAGGACTGAAGTGGAGGTACACGAAGGCATTTGTGGAGGATACCTCGGCACGAGAACATTGACAGACCCATATCATTTTCCATTGGTATTATTGGTCGATTTTAAGAAGGAATGCTGAGGCCTATGCGAGAAAATGTGACAAATGCCAGAGATTTTTAGACGTTCCTCGCTTGCCAGCAGTTCCCCAAATTTTAGTAGGACTTTTGGACGACGTGCGAACCTAACCCAGGTTCTTAGTGGGCGAGTTCGTAGGTCATGCGTGGTGGACCAGACTTTGGGTTCGAGTCATTACAAATGGTATCAAGCGGGTGGGCAGAAATGTGTTGGACACATCATCCGGGTTTTCGTAAATGTGTTAGACACTTCTTTGGGCCTTAGCGAGGACGTCAAGTATTTAAGTGAGGGAGATTGTGATATACCACATCGTGTAGATACGGGGCTTGTGTGTGCCTTATAAAGTGGCCACCCACTGCCATTAGACACCAACCTTCCATGGCTTTTTGGATGGCTTGTGGTAGGCCTAGTTGACCTAGGTGCTTAGTGAGTCAGTGCGTGGGCGATGCGTGGTGGACTAAGCTTCGGGCTTCGAGCTTGAGTCATTACATACATACAACTTTTCACCTCTTAAAGTGTTCAAAACAGCTCTCAAATGCTCCTTATATTCACTTTTATCACGACTATAAATGAGAATATCGTCAAACTACACAACAACACAATAAATGGAGGACTTGATTCATTACCCTAATGAAAGTTCTTGGAGGGTAGGAGAGACCAAATGGCATGACAAGCCATTCATAGATCCCTTCTTGCATCTTGAAAGTGGTTTTCCATTCATCACCAGACTACTGAGATTAATTTTGGAACATACCTTTGCTCAAACAAGCATGACGAATATCATCAATCCTTATTGAATCAGTAAAATCAACACACATTCACTACTTTTGATTTGGCTTCTTCACCATCACTACATTGGCTAGCCAAGTTGGGAAGTGGATTTCCTCGATTATTCATATCATCAGTAACTTAGCTACCTCTTCCTTTATTGCTTGCTCCTTTTCCGCAGAGAATGTTCTTGCTCGCTGTTGAATAGGCTTAAATCCAGAGTTGACATTTAACCTGTCCAAAATAACTTTCTCACTTATCCCTCTCTTGTCCTCCATCGTCTATGTAAATATGTCTAATTTTTTTTTTTTAGTTGATCAATCAAGTCAGCTCTTTCCTCAGAACTCAACGACTTTCCTAGTTTTATCTTTTGCTCAAGATATGCTGGATTTATCATTAGCTCCTCTATCTCGTCATGGGCCTGAATTTTAGGTTCATCCCTAACCTGTAGGGTTTCAACTTTCGTTTTTCCTTTCATGGGGTCTTTCACCTTTTTTGGAGCCAACTTGCTTATCCTCTCCTGCATTACTCGCCAGTGGCAGAGCCATGTTGTAGGGTGTGGGGTCACAAGACCCCACTTAAATTTATGATATGTAGTATGTTTTTTGTAAGCATAATATAAAGTTGATACGACTGTTGTTTTAACACACAAGATTATGTTCATGTCCAAAAAAGTTGTGGATTGAAATCTCGTATTCAATTTTTTCGTTGTTGAAATATATTTTATGTTGTTTGTTAAAATTAAAATTATGAGAAAAGCCAGTAGTCATCCCCTCTCTTCCTATGCATCAGCCGTCGCCTCCAAACTCAGCCGCCACCACCAGCACCGGAGCACCCCTTCAGACCGTCACCACCACAACACGCATAATCACTCTTAATGAGCTTTTGATGTCAGTTTTGAATATTAGAGCTGAATTACAAATTGAGTAGTAACTCGGGTTATTTTTAAAGCTTTTCATAGATTATTAGTAATTTTTATTATTAATGGCGATACTATATATTTCATTCGTTCTAAGATTATTGTCATTTTGACTTAAGGCAAACCGACTGTTTATGAAATGAAAATTTGATATATATATTTTTTTATCTTCTTAAAATCATAAAATACGTACTTTGTAATCCAAAAATATTACGAATTACGTACTTTATGATTTAAAAAATTATAAAAATAAACGTCAAATTTTCATTTGAAAAACAGTCGATTTAAATTTAAAAAGTCAAAAAAAAAAAAAAAAAACACAATAGTTTAGGAACAGAGGGATTAAATAGCAGTAACCTTAACTAGCTAGAACAAAGCCAGACATTACAATCACACAAAACGAAATTACATGAAATACAAACAAACTTTTATCTCCAAATTCGAATCGGGGAGTTCTTATTCACTTCCATTCTCTAAACACCTAACGAAATCATTGAAGATTCCCTATGGTTATTCAACTTAAACTCCCAAATAGGTATTCTTTCTCACTTGCCATTTCTCCTCTCATTCATAACCGAAAAAGAGCGAGCATCGGCCATCCCAAGCCTACACGGTTATGAAAGGTAAGACGGTCAACAAGAAGGACTCGTACGTGAAAGTTACGGTGCCGCAGTGCGAATTATCCTTCTCTTTGAACCTGTCGCACAGTCCCTGCAAGATTATCGGATTCGTAGCGCATTAAAAATTAAGAACTTACCCAAACAAAATGTATCTATATGACTAGGAAGAAGAAATAATGGTGGAATGTAAAAGAGGTCGTCGTGCCTTAACAATCAAGCAACACCTGAAAATTAGAAAACACAAAACGAAACAACATCAGAAACTAATGAGATTAAGAAAATGAAAATCAAGCTAAAATGTAAGTAAAACAAACGTACTCAATGAATTGGTCGTATTCGATGCCCCTGTTAGGAGCACAACCGCAACCGTACTTTGTCACCAACAATTCCAAAACCGGAGCCGACACTGCATATCCAAGGCTTACGAGTGCGTTTCCCAATTCTCCAGCATCAATCTTGCCACTACGATCACTATCAAATTTCTCGAAGATTGCCTTTGATAGATATAATGCAAAACACCAAATGCATCAGCAACACTAACTCCTAAAACTAAAGAAAGATAACTCAAAGATTTACCTCTAATAATTAAATAAACTTACCTTCCAACTCTTTAGCGAATTGTACAGTGTAATGAACTCCGTTGGACCTAATTTCACATGAATTTAAATCAAAGCTTAGTACCTTACCAACAATAGTGAAAATGTTTTACTTTTTGTTTTTTTTTTTTTAGTGAATAAGTTACTTTTTCTAAATAATATTAGGAGTGAAAAAAGTTTTTAAAAAATTGGGCGGTAATTTCTTATTGACAACTGTTGATTGGCTGCTCCAATATATGGTGACAAAATTTACAAACTACGTAACCAATCATTACAGTTGCTCGTATAATTGTTGAGATGAGACTTGATGAACATATTATCCCAAATTTTTTGTTCATATATAAAAGCGATGCTTTTTTGAGAAAATAAGAACGAATGCTTAGGCAAAACGTGCCAAAGTATTTATAGAAATCAAAGAGAAAAAATAAAACCTTAACTAAATATGTTTAAGTAAAATTATTACTGTTATCAATACTAACTAGCTAATTTTAGGAAAAATTATTCAGCGAACTGTTCTACCACAACCAATCAAAATTAATAACGCCTTTAAATTTAAGTGAAGTCAAAGGTTAATATGTAGTTGTTGCGTCACATCAAGTCACACTAGTGACATGGTGTGACCGTCCAGTAGAATAACTTCTCCTAATTTAGGCCGTGTGATACACGAAGTGTTTATAAGTATACATATCTACTACTTTAACGATGTCACAAGGCCAATTCCATCAAAAATCATAGGTACATGAAATTTAAGAAGGGAGAAAACATTACCAATCTTCCCGACAGGGGAATAGTTGGTGTAGATGAAAATGAGCAAGCGGACCGTACGGATGCTGAAGGTATGGTGGTACAAAGAAAGTCCCTTTTGCAGTTCCACGGCATCAATAAGCCCTTCCCCGCTCTGGTCCCCCAACTGGAAACACGCTATTGCATTGGGATCCGTGCCGGGTGGGAACACAGCCGGCGACGGGACGACAGCCGCAAATGGGCTAGGATAAGGCGCCGGAGTAGGAGGGTAGGTAGATTGTGGCTGTGGGGGGTAAGTGGCCATTTTGCTAAGAGAAACTTAAAAAGGGAGAGAAATACTTGTAGAGAGAGAGAGAGAGAGAGAGAGAGAGAGCTGTGTTTGAATGATGGAGATGATTGTTGGATTCTGGTTTAAATAGAATTTGTAAATGGAAACTTTAGTTAAAATTACAGAAATGCCATCAATGTACTTGTCCCGTACGATTGACGATAGTTATTTGTATTAAAATGAGTGTTTAATGCACGCATGATGCATGTTCATCCTTATAAATCAGCTAAATTATATTTCCGTTAAGAGCTCGATTGGTCTTGCGTTTTGACCAAAATAAAAAGAAGAACGCAGCTTATTTGCAAGAATTACGTTTCAATGTTTCGGCAGAAAAAATTGCGTTTTCAAAACGGAGCTGGTTTTTTAAAACGCTGAAATTTCTAGTTTTTTTTCCCTAAAACGTAGCTAGAAAAAAAAAATTGCGTTTTGAATTGATATCTAAAATATATTCATATAAAAAAAGCTATGTTTTAATAACATTATATTTTCAAAACACTGCGTTTTGAAAACGTTGCACCAAACCAGGAGCCGGATGTACATGAAGAAGTGGGGGGCAAGTGAACCCACTCAATTTTTTTTTTTACCTTACAAAATAGTTGTGTTTTGGATAAGGACCTCACTCAATTTATTTTTTTCCCTTCCTAGGTCACGCATAATAGCAACAATGAGGTAGAAACTAGTGCTGAATTGTGATTTATAAGTTTTTTATATAGCAGTTAAAATTTGTTACCTCACTGAAATATTTTTCTGGATCCGTCACTGCACCAAACGGGATATAACTCTTCAGGTATGACATTTCTCTATGTTGGTATACTCTTTCCGCCATAAACTATTTTCTTGTTTGATTTTTGAGTCAAACTGGCTGTTTTTAAAATGAAGATTTAACATTTATATTTTTTAGGTTTGACATTTCTCTAAGTTGGGTATACTCTTCCTTGCCATAAATTATTGTCTTGTTTGATTTTTGAGTTAAACTGACTATTTTTTAAATGAAGATTTAACATATATATTTTTTATTTTTTTAATCATAAAACAAGTAATTTGTAATATCTTTTTGTTACTACGAATTACGTGTTTTATGATTTAAAAAAATAATAAAAAATGTTAAAATTTTACTTAAAAAATAATTGATTTAACTCAAAAAAGTGAAACAGCAAGTGAGTAGTAAATTTGAGGCTTAAATATCAACTTAGTCACTCTAGTTTTTATCTAAATATCATTAAGCTTACTTTAATTCTCTTTTCACATTTTAATCACTGTACTTGGACTTTTTCAATCGATAAGCTCATTGATTGAGTAAATTTATTAATTCTTCAATCCAAGTAGAGTGATTAAAGTGTAAATATATGTGTGTGTCTATATATATATATATATATATATATATATATATATATATATATATAGTGAACTTAATGAATATTTGGTGAAAATAGACCGATCAAATTTGCATTAAAGCCTAAATTTGATGCTCCCTCCATTACTCAAAAAAAGTTCATCATTCCTTTTAGGCATTTCCACAAAAAAAAAATAATAATAATAAAAAAAGTATCTACTTTCTAGTCTTTCATTTTCTAGGAAGTTATCTTTACTATGTTATCCTTGATTTGATTCTCATTTTAATTCACGAACTTCACTCATACATGAGTATCCTTAAAAAATACATATTATCTAAATATTTATAACATAGTTAATTAGATTTTCTTAATATGTGTGCTATGTCAAACATTATACTCTTTTAAGAACGGAGAGAATATTTTTTTGAAGTGAAGTGGTTGCTTTTCATAAAATCATTATATTCTTTAATAAGTGATTTAATTGAAAAAGACTTTTCGAGCCTTTGGATTGCCTCGTTAATAAGATGTCTTCATAACATCCTTGAATTGCGTCATAGAAATTTCATAAAAGAAGAAAAAAAAATCACTGAAGAAAAAAGTTCACCAAAAAAATATCAAATATTAATATAACAACACCAATAACGTAGAGGGATACTTCCTCCCTTCCTGGCAAAGAGTCCACTATATTATTTTAGGATGTTTCACTTAAAGAGACTACTTAAAAAAATTATGCTTACAATTTTCTTAATTTTTCATCTTTACCCTCTACTTAAATTGTAATTATTTTGGTTGCGCTTAAGTATTTTTGTAATTATAATCAACTTCAATGATACTAATATATCCCTTAATAATTAAAATTTTTAAACATAAACTCTTTAAGTAAAATAGAGAGATTACAATTTTAGAGGTCTCGAAGCCCTTTATACCTTTATATAAGGGTTTATTTTATGGGTATCACTGGTAGTACTCTACTTTTAGTTAAAGATACTCCCTCCATCCCGAAATTATTGTCTTCTTTTTTTTTTTCGTCCGTCCCAAAATAATTGTCTTGTTTGAAACTTTCCTTTTTAGAACATCACTTTTACTATTTTACCCTTACTTTTTCTTCCTACTTTAATTATGGGCCACATACACATGGGCATTAAAGGAAACAACACACTTTTTCAATACTATTCTAATATTAATAATCAAGTCAATTGAGTTTTCTTAATCCGTGTGCCGGGTCAACCCAGACAATAATTTAGGGACGGAGGGAGTAGTATTTAAGGAGTATTTTTTGGGTGAATTACAGGCCGATCTCTTTTGAACAATTTGAATTTGCTACAGTACTCTATGTTTTTTTTTAACCAGAAAAAGGTATTTTTGGGGTCAAAAGACGATTATGTCATTAATGAAAGAAAAACATGCGCACATCAGTAACCTAAAGGCATCCTGATGTCCAATTTAAGGATGTCCAATAAGGCATCCTGATGCCCAATTTAAGGCATCCCGATGCCCAATTTAAGGCATCCCGACGCCCAAAATTTAGCATCCAGGAATCCCGATGCCTAAAATTCTCACCCTTAAATACTCAGGCATCCCGATGCCTAAAATTCAGCATCCAAGCGTCCCGATGCCAAAAATTATGCATCCTTATGCCCATTTATTAAATAATTATAACTCGAAATACTAACATGAACCCAGAAAATTTTGGCAAGATCAAAATTTATCAAAATTATTGTTTTTGGTTGGGAAATTTACATACAAACATGGTATTGACTTCCTATAATAGTATGATATTGATATTATATAAAATTCAAACTCAAATCATTGATTAAAGTCTCAAAATCAGTCCAAGAACATCTCTCTATGTTTTCGGACAACATACTGCTAAGCTCAATTTGGAGCTCAAAAATAGTATTTTTTGGTAGAAAAATTATGCACAAATGTAGTACTAAGTTAGGATAACAATATGAAATTGATTTTAAACAAATTCGAAGCTTAAAACATAGATTAAAGTGGCCAAAACAGCCCAAGAACAAGGAAAACCTGGATGAACTCTGAAAATTTGAATTTGATCAAATTCATGTTCCCCATAAATGGATCCCCAAACATGAGGGAAGACTATATTAACAACATGAAATCATTTATACATCAATTCGAACCTCAAATCTGAAGCAACGATGTTGCTGTGAGCATTTTAGGAAGAAAACTATAAAGGTGTACTTTAGCGATTTACAAAAATAAAGGTGGACTTTAAAGAACAAACAATTATAACGACCCTAAATAATATTCCCTTTGACCCTAAATTTGTAACGACCCGAATCTGAAGCTCAGTCCACCACGCAAAGCTTACACACTGGCCCACTAAGCACCTGGGTCAACTGGCCCACCACAAGCCATCTAAAAGTTCATGGATAGGTTAGTGCCCAGTGGTAATGAGTGGCCACTTATAAGGCACACAAGTCTCACATTTACCCAATGTGGGATATCACAATCTCCCCCACTTGAATCCTTGACGCCCTTGTCAAGACCCAAGGGAGGCGTAAAAGATCGGCACCCTAGGCGATGTGTTCCAACACATTTCTGGCCAGGACCCGTTCTAATATCATTTGTAAAGACCCGAGCCCGAAGCTCGGTCCGCCACGCTTCCACTGCGCCATTGATACCAACTTGTAACGTCCCAAACCTAGGCCCAACCGTACGGACCTAAGCCTGACTACGTCACAGATAACAATCTAACTTAACAAAATCAAATCAAACAATATATTCAGTTTAGTTCATAAGATACCGCACTGCGGAAGAGAATCCAAGTTTATAAGCCTCAAAATCTAGGCCCAAAATAAATTATTTCGCAAGACTGACCAAATTATTCTAACATCAAATGTGAAATTAATTTATTACATAAAACTTAATAAAATAAATTCTATTCCATCCTTGTATTCACGCCTCAAAACAAAAATCTTACTTCTCACCTGTGACCTTAGGAGAAAAATATAGTGAAGGGTGAGCGAACAATGTCCAGTAAGTTCAAACACAGCCCCTCCGGTGAAACGACCCGAGCACGAAACTCGGTCAGCCACACATAGCCTACGCACTGACCCATTAAACACATGTGTCAACTGGCCCACCACAAGCCATCCAAAAGTTCATGAAAAGGTTGGTGCCCAGTGGTAGTAGGTGACCACTTATAAGGCACACACAAGTCCCCACATATACCCAATGTGGGATATCACAATCTCCCCCACTTGAATCCTTGACGTCCTCGCCAAGACCCAAAGGATCGGCACCCCGGGCGATGTGTTCCAACATATTTTCTGCCGGAACCCGCTCTGATACCATTTGTAATGACCCGAGCCTGAAGCCCAGTCCGCCACGCATAGCCCACGCACTGACCCACTAAGCACCTAGGTCAACTGACCCACCTCAAGCCACCCAAAAGTTCATGGATAGGTTGGTACCCAGTAGTAGTCGGTGGCCACTTATAAGGCACATAAGTCTTACATTTACTCGTTGTGGGATATCACAAAATTATTGTCTTGTTTAACCCAGTATACGGATTAAGAAAAAATAATTGACTTGATTATTAATATTGTTATAGTGTGTTTTTTCCTTTAAGGCCTATGTGCATGTGACTCATAATTAAAGTAGGAAGAAAAAATAAGTGTAAATTGGTAAAAATGTCGTATTAAAAAGGAAACTTTCAAACAAGACAATTATTTTGGAACAGACAAAAATTGAAAAGAAGACAATAATTTAGGGATGGAGGGAGTATAGTATTTTTTCTTTCTTAAATAAGTTTCTTATTTTGAATTTTTAAAATCAAACTGATTGTTTTTTAAATAAAAATTTGATGCTTATTTTTTTTAAAAAAAATTTTAATTCCATAAAACATGTAATTATAGTACATGAAAAATACTATAAATTACATGTTTTATGAATTTGAACATAAAAATTATAAATATACTTCAATTTTTCATTTGAAAAATAATTAATTTTACTTTAAAAAGTCAAAATATGACAATTATTTATGAACGGAAGGGGTACTTTTTACACTGTAGAATAGACGGTTTCAATTAAGAAATAATGAATTATTAGATTTACAAATTTCATTTGTTCGTCATTAACATGTGTTAATAATTGTGGCAAACAATAACTTCTTTATGAATCCAATTAATGAAAGAATTGAGTATCTTGGCAATTAGGAAGTGAAAGTGAGCCAACGTAAGAAGATTAGGTTTGACGTGCTTAGTTGTCCACGGTTACGCAGGCATCATGAGACGGTAGGTGCAATCCTAATTTTACTTAAATCTCTTATATGTCGGCGTGACACACGCGATGTAAGTATAATTAATTTCTAGATTTTAGTTTATGTAATTTTTTTATTTTCGTGGTATATCTTTATTGTATTTTGTTGTTTTTAATCATAATTCTCTACATTTTTGTTATATATTTTCTCCCATTAACACATTAATCTTTTTTTTTTTTTTTCTCTCTTTTCTCCCCTCTTTCACATTTTTTTTGGGTGAAATTCAGGTCGGTCCACTCTGGACAATTTCCAATCGCTTTACACTCTAATACTTTTTTTTAAGCTACAAAAGATATTTTTTTGGCGAAATGACGGAAATGTTATTAATGAAAGGGAGCGCGCTAAGCACCGGTTACTCAAGACAGCACGATGCACGAGCTTAGCAACGCAATGCAACGATTGAGCATTGTTATGGATCAATTTTGGCATCGCGATGCATCTAGTAAATGCTACTGTTCTTTTCCAATTCTAAAATATGTGCATCGTGATTCTAAATTTGTGCATCGCGATTCCAACACAAATCCCTCATATTTAAAAAAAAAAAATAATAATAATTAACCGTTTAAATCCTCTTAGGTTCTAATAGGCGGCTCATTTAAAAACAAACATGTTTAAAAAAGAGAACAGTAATTAATATGATAAATGTCTTTTCGAATTTTACAAGACGTGACTATCCAATGCAGGTTAAACGATACAATCTTCAATTATGTATAAATATGAGACTCCCTGATCTTGTTTAGACCCAATCCATCAGCAAAATCAACCTGCGAAATTCTTTCATTCCACACTAGTAATCAGAGATGTCCAATCAACCGTTAAAAGATCCTTACGAGATTGAATAGGACAAATGTCATAAGAAGGAACACTTTCATCGTCACTTTCAGAGCTAGAACAATTGATGTACTTACTCTGTTGAGATGACGATGCATCGCGATTGGAGTTTGTAACTGATGCATAGCAATTGAAATTCGATGCATTTTGATTTTAAATCGTTGCATCGTAATTGGTGAATTGTGCATCGCAATTCAAGACTTTTGCATCGCGATTCAAATTCTGTGTATAGCTTCAATCAAATGATGCATCACGTACATTAATAGAAACAACATCACCATGAAACCCTTCCTTGTTATATCCAGACCTTAACACATTGGTATTCTAAAAAAATGTCTACGGAAATGATGCGGACCGATAAAATGTTGGCCAACAACACTATGTTTATGCAATCTTTATCATTAATTAAACAGCAATTTACGTGAGATCCAACAGAATATTCCAATGATAAATTCTCAGAATCAACATCTGAATATTTACCTCTTATTAAATCAATCAAATCGGTAAAAACAAAATTTTCTGTAATTTTCTTACAATGGTGTCTCGCCTGAATTCAAGCAACAACATAAATCAATTAAGAGTGTATGGGTAGAAAATTTTTAGGAAGAACATGAAATCGAAGGGAAACCTTGTGGAAGGAACCAGTTCGATTGTTGGGGGACATTTAACTAACAATACTACAAAACTGTCATTTTCTGGTTGAAAACAAAAGGGGGACTAAAGCAGTTAAAAATTTTCTAAAATGTACCGGCCTGCAATTTTTTATTTTGTTTGTCTACATCTTGTATTTTAATTGTAACAAGTGGCATATTTAGAATAAAACTCTTGCATACGTACTATAACTGCAAGGACCAATTGGCCTTTATGTTTAATATATGAGAGTTGCTATTTGAACCCACAAAATTGCTTAGTACACCCACCAACAAAAATTACAAAATTGCCATTATAAATTTAGACCTAAATACCCTTTTTTTTTTTTAGGCTGTTCGGCACCCCTACCGAACATTACTATGGGTGTTCGGCACCCCTACCAAACACCCATAGTAATGTTCGGTAGGGGTGCCGAACACCACTATGGGTGTTCGGTAGGGGTACCGAACACCACTATGGGTGTTCTATAACCCGATCACCGAACAAACTGTTTAAAAAAAAAAAAAAGGAAGGGGGTGGGTGTGTGGGGTGGGGGAACGAGGTGGGGTGGAAAGGGAGGAGGAATGTGGCGGTTGTGTTGGGGGAAGGAAGCACTGTGTTGGGGGAGGATGGAAGGTGGCGTGTTGGGGGTGGGGGCGGAAGGAAGGAGGTAGTGGAAGGGGTGGGGTGTACCGGAAGGAGGAGGAAGGGTGAGTTGTGTTTAGGGTGGGGTGTATTTAGTATTTTGGGGAAAATATTGGTAAGGGTAGAATAGGAAATTGATAGGGGGTGTACCTAGTATTTTGAGTAATTGAAAATATTAAGGTGTGGTGTACTTAGTAATTGGGTGTACTAAGCAATTTCATGGGTGTAAATAGCAATCCTCTTAATATATATGTATAGAAGAAAACATAGTTATCAAATTACATGTGTGTCTACCTAGGCAACTGGGTAGGTGTTTATCGACTAGGCGAGCTTGAGTTGGACGACTACTTATTAAATTGGGTAGGCGCCTCAAATGCACATGCGCTCAATTTCAACTACACACCCGCCTACCTCTTAACATAGTTTAAAATAATTAAAGAATATAAAAAAGCAAATGAATATAAAAAAGAAGCACATTCAGCTTCTCTTTATTAAACAATGAGACTCTTATGTAATGATTTTAGTTTGTGTTTTGAGATTGTTCCGACGGACGATGTTTAACATATTTTGTTTATGAGTTATTCATCTTCTTTTGAAGTTTTAATCTTTGTCCAATACTTATTTTTCTAAATAAAATTTGACATTTTTGCTCAGATGTTTGTGATAGGCCCAAGGTGATTTAGATGATAGGCTAGAGGAAGGCGGATTGAATAGCCTTTTTACCAATTTAAGAAGAAAAAAAATTCAAAAAATTAAAATTAAATTTGTTTGCTTTCCAAAGTATCAAAG
Source organism: Platycodon grandiflorus (assembly GCA_016624345.1). Classification (NCBI taxonomy): domain Eukaryota; kingdom Viridiplantae; phylum Streptophyta; class Magnoliopsida; order Asterales; family Campanulaceae; genus Platycodon; species Platycodon grandiflorus. The sequence continues at coordinate 6,805,774 of CM028363.1, forward strand.
TACTGTTCAACTAACAAGTTTAGTTGAGGTAGCGAAAAATTAACTTAGAATGCTACACAATCTGAATGAAGTAACAACATAATTTGCTGAATACGTTAGGACCTTAGATCTATTAAGTTTTGATGTTGTAAAACTAACTTAACATAATTTTCTATTATCTAGTTTATTAGGCTTAACGTACAAGAGTTATTGTCCAAGATATAGTAAACATCTAAGATGTAGCTGACATAAAGATCAAACAGCTAAGTTTGAAGAAACAACAAACAACTTGAACAAACAACTAAGATTCAATGATTAGTCAGCAACAGTAGCACGCCACGTATTGGACATTCACAAACCTTAAAAGATTATTTCAAACCTTAAAAGAATGTAACAAATCTTATGTTGGGAATATGCCTGTGCAAATGTATAATACTCGTTTGCATATCCCATATTCATTTGATTTGTTTGTAACCATTACTGAATCTTAGTTTAGAGTGACTAGATAGTCTGCATACCCGACAGTTCGTGACAACTTTAGGTTATGATGCAAAACAACTATGATTACAATGTGCTAAGGGAAGATGCTCGTGATATGCAAAGAAAGTTTAGCTGTCGAACCAAGACATTGCTGATGGTCCTACCAGAAAAGACTAAAAGCCTATTGATCCAAAGAGGACATTATCAAAGATGTGCTAAAAGCTTAAGTGGAGAAAAGAAAAAAGAACGACAGATCCTTTGATTCTCCCAATTGACAACTTTGATACGTTATCCTATGGTTCTTATTTATATACATTGGGTAATTCATTTTCTCTTTGACAAGACTCTTTAATCAACGTACTTCAAGAAATGCTACAACATTACAGGTCTGTTTGATTTGACTTATGGGGAGGTGCTTATTACTTATAACTTACCATAAATTGTTTTTGAAACGTTTGATTTGACTTATGGAGAAATGAGTCATAAGTCATGTACAAGCAACTTAAAGCATATCTGAGGCCATAAGTTACTAGCACCAGGCAGGCATGGTGCCTATTTCTACTTTTCAAAAACAAGTAAGTCACCGGAAAATTTGCGCAAAAATGAAAAAGAGTCTTTAGTAAAACTTTCTATAACCCAAGATTACCCCTAATAATAAGTACAATAATAATAATAATTACAATAATTACAATAATAATAATAATTACAATAATAATAATAATTACAATAATTACAATAATAATAATAATTACAATAATAATAATAATTACAATAATAATAATAATTACAATAATAATAATTACAATAATAATAATTAAAATAATAATAATTACAATAATAATAATAATTACAATAATTACAATTACAATAATTACAATTACAATAATTACAATAATATTATTATAAATAATAATAATAATAATAATAATAATAATAATAATAATAATAATAGTAGTAGTAGTAGTAGTAGTAAATAATAATAATAATATTATTAATAATAGTAGTAGTAAATAATAATAATAATAATAATAATAATAATAATAAAGTTTGTAAATAATAAAGTGAGAGTTCCCATGTATATCTTCCCTTTCCCCTTCTTTCTTCTTTTCTATGAAACCCTCGAAGGTCGGTAGGATAGAGAGTCTAGGTTGATGTACTAAGCATGTTTATATTTGAGTAAACATCTACTGAATTTTAATATAAATATATTTCTCTACATTCAGCATTTATTTATCTTTCCTGTATTATCTGTTTTACATATTAAGCAATCTGATTCATGGAAAAGATAGTTGCATCTAATGAAGATCTAAGTCTAAAAATGTGTTGTAATCTAGTTACAGTTACTTTGATCTTCCTTGTTATATATATTTATCGTAAGTCTTTCCGCTATACAACACATTTGAAACAACAAATATTGTAACATTAACTTCCAAGCAGTTGCTTAAGTCCACTATGACAGAGTAACAAAAGTCAGCTGAAGCAAACCTGCTGATCTAGCATCAGCAGAGTTGCTTTGCGAGGAAATTGACTAAACCCGATAAATATTTCTTCCTTGTTCTTAAAGAAATTTCAAAATATTTTTTTTTTTTTTTTTTAAAGAAACAGGCGGCACCTGCTATATTTTATTAGATAAAAAAACCGTACAAACTTGAGGGGACAACCGGCCTTGCCCTTATAAATGGGAGGACGGAGGAGCCAAAACCTCGAAAAGAATAAATTACAATAAAAAAACGAGCTAAAAAGATTTTGAAATCCGAACCCGAGGAATCCCCACATCCGAAAGAAGGTTCCCACGAATAGATTGAGGAAGATCACCCGAGAATAGAAAACAATATCCAAAGGAGAGGAGCAAGCCAAATTAGCCAAACCATCCGCAACAAAGTTAGCCTCTCGAAAGATGGGAGAAAGAAAAGTGACAAGCTTGGTGCATGGTGAGAATAGCACGAACATAGTACAAACAACGCCAAGGAGGAGGATAGCCTTTAGTAAGGCAATCAAAAATAACCTTAGAATCCATCTCAACTATAGCTCCATTATAGCCATTAGAAGCTAACCATTTGACACCATTGAAAAGAGCTCTTGCTTCTGCCACAGTGTTGGAACTTTCTCCGAAATATGAAGCATAGGCATAAATTAAATCGCCTGAGGATGAACGAATAATACCACCACCTCCGCTTATACCAGGGTTTCCTTTAGAAGCACCATCCGAATTAAGCTTAAGCAAACCTGCCGAAGGAGGAATCCATGAAACTGCAGTTATCTTAACCTGTTTTGGAATACCAAGCAGGATAGTGGGAGAAGAATCAATAATGCGATAATTAGCAGCCAATAAAATACTATGAAGGTCACTTTGGATCATAGAGATTGCAGCGGAAGAAGAAGTCACTGTGTTGTCATAGATAGCCTTATTACGGATTCTCCAAATGCTCCAAAGGATCAAGGAAGGAAGGAGAGTGCTGACAATGCTTTCTTTACTAGACCACCAATTCATACAGAATTGCTGGATAGTGTAGCCTCGAAGACGAATACCGTAGCAATTATGGAAATAGGACCAAATGGCATGAGCAATAGAACAAAACAGAACACATGGTCAAAAACTCAACATGATTACGGCAGAAGGGCATCTAGAAACAATGGCAAAACCTTTACACAACAAGCCTTCATCAATAGGCAATTTCTTACGAAACAACCTCCACATGAAGATACTAATATGGCGAGGAAGATGTTTGTGCCATATAAATTTATTCGATAGAGAAATAGGAGAAGCATCTCGAAGCATGTTTACGGTGAAAGAAGAGTAAAAGAACCATTGGAAGTGAGGTCCCAACACGGGCAGTCATCATCATCAGATAAATGGATGTTGGCAGTAGCAATGGATTGACGGATGCGAGAGTTAATCGTGGAATGCAAAGCAGCGTCTGCCAAAAGGTCTTTAACCCAGACCAAGCTGCTACCCTCAGGCGGAGGAATAAGAGAATTACCCAACCATCTATCGTGCCAAATCGAACAGTTTCCTTTGCCAATAATCCAAAAAATGTGAGGCTCAGCGAGATTCCTGGCTTTGAGTAATCTTCGCCAGATATGGGAACCACGCGATTGAACCTGAGTAGGATGAGCAGCTCGGCAGTATTTAAGATGCATGAAAGAGGACCAAATGTTCTTATGAGTACGGAATCTCCACCAAAGTTTGATGGAATAAGCCTGAATCAAGTCCATAACAGCAGAGACACCAATACCTCCTTCCGAGATGGGCAAGCAACATTTCTTCCAAGAAATCCAGTGAGACTTGGCCTTGCCATCAATTTGACCCCAAAAGAAGTTAGAGAAAATCCTCTCAAGCAGATTTATAACAGCAATAGGCGGGTCTAAAGAGGCCAATTGATAGGCAGTGATGGAATGGAGAATCGAATTAATAAGAGTGATACGACCAGCACTGTTTAGGAAATTTCCCATCCAAGAATTAATTTTGCCTTGAAGCTTAAGCAGTAAAGGGTCAAAAAGCTGTTTGGTTTTCCGACCAAAATACAAAGGACATCCCAAATAGAGAATTGGCAAGGGGCCAAGAGAAAATCCTAAGCTGCTTGAGATACTTAGAATTCTGTCTTGAGAAAGGCCAGGAGCAACATAAAAGGAGCTTTTGGATATGTTAATGAGTTGGCCCGATAGTCTTTCGTAATCGCCAAGATAGCTTTATGCTTGAGTAAGGAAGACCGACCGCCATTACGAGAATATGATCACATCATCTGCGAAAGCTAGATGAGAGATTATTGGGCAACCGCTAACGAAGAAAACAGATCTTTGGGATTATTTACATGAAGATCATTCAAACTTCGACTAAGGCATTCAGTGCGATGATAAAAGGCTTGGGAAAGAGGGTCCCCTTGACGAAGGCCACGAGAGGATTTAAAATAGCCACAAGGAGTGCCATTAATGAGAATAGAAAACCAATTATCCGAGATAATTCGCCATATCATATCAATAAAAACTTCGCTAAAGCCAAATTGACGCAAGACTTGGATAAGATGAAGCCAAGATATCCGATCAAATGCCTTTGCCATGTCCAATTTAATAACAAGATTAGAACCATTCACCTTTTACCAAGGTGAGTCATCAACTCTTGAGCCAATAAAATATTGTCGTGAATAGACCTCCCCTTCGTAAAAGCACTCGATTATCCGATATAATGTAAGGCAAGATTTTTGCCAATCGAGAAGATAAGAGTTTGGAAATAACTTTATTACGAAGTTGCAAAGGCTAATTGGGCGAATATCCTTAAAAGTAACAGTTTATCAATTTTAGGAATAGTGGCCACCAATGTACTCGTCCAAGAACGCGGCATAGAAAAACCACAAAATCTAAAACCGCTTCAAGAAGGTCTTGGCCTATAATATCCCAACAGTGAAAAAAACTTACCATTGAAACCATCAGGACCAGTGCACTATCACTACTTAGACCAAACACGATAGATTTAACCTCTTCCAAAGTCGGATATGCGGTGAGGAATCATTCCAAGCATCGATATAAGGCGAGGAATCATGCCAATTTCGGGGATAGGATTCATACCCTCGGAAGTTCTTCTGAAAGTAAGAAAGCGCACTGTTTAATATCTTGATCGATCTCTAACATATTACCGGACTCATCTCTAATCGCATGAATATGAAGACGACGTTGGGATTGCTTAACGAAGCATGAAACAACTTAGAATTCCCATCACCCTCCTTTAGCCATTTGATGCGAGATTTCGCTTCCGAACTCTTCTTCGCGGTTGAGATAGAGACGATGTTGAGCTTGAGCATGAAGAAGATTGGCCCTATTATCCCCGAATTATTCAGCTCAAATAATAATTCCTTTTCAAGAACTTCGCTTCCTTATTAAGAGCGTCAAATATGTTGCCAAAAGTGTCTTTATTCCATAGTTTAAGAGCGGTTTAACATGTCTAAGCTTGGTAGAAAATCTGCTCATCGGCTGCTGAAGTTGTCACATCCCAAGCCGCACGAACAGTGTCAAGGAATGTAGAGTGAGATGTCCAGGTATTAAGAAATCTGAATGGAGTGAAGGTCTCGAAGCCGTAGTCGATATATTAACCAATAAAGGAGAGTGATCGAACATGTGCGGTTAAGATGCTCCCTTTGAAGTAGAAAAGAAAATATCCAAAGCGAATTACTAAGAATTCGATCAATACGTTGATGGATATTAGATGAGCCTTCTCGTTTATTCCACCGGGTAAACTCGTACAGAAAAGCCTAAATCCGAAAGGCTGTCGCAGCAAGACATGCATGAAAATCCAAAGCACCCCGACGATCCCACCTCGACCTCCCATTTTTTCAAAAGGTGAAGAACAATATTAAAATCTCCACCAATAAGCCAAGGAACCAAAGGATATTGTGAGTGTGGGTAATCAATTCCTCCCGGAGAACGACGAGCGTGAGAATCACATTTAGCATAAACACAAGTCATATGAGTGAGGTTAGGCCAAGAGAAATGTTGAATGGATAAGGTAAGTGTTGATCGATTCATGAAGAATATGACAAGTATATGCAGACTTTGCAAAAATCCATATGGAACTAGAATGGTTAGAAAAACGAACCGAATTTGAGTTTGTGTTTAATGAGAGCCACTTTATCTTGATGAAGCATAGGCTCAAAGATTGCAATAAAGGATATTGAGTGAGATCGAACCAAGCTGCTTTAAACGAGCAAGATGTGTTGTTTCCAATACCCCGATATTCCAAAATAGAGCTTTAACAACCATTGGATAATTTAGAAGAGACATCGTGAGAGCTTGTTGGATTTGGATCTTGTCATACGATCTGTTATTCGATTAGTAGACTTCTTATTTTGCAGGCCACAATTAGAATCTTCTAAGTTCAGGGCCGCTAAAGAATTGCCAGCATCTATGCCATCTTCCTCAATTACGTCTAGGACAGCAAATCGATTTTGATAAATAGTCATAATCCCCTGGGGTATGTTGTCTTGAACTGGACCAATTTTCTCATTGTGGAGGTGATCACCATGAGTTATGTCAGTGTCCAAAGGAACTAACATCGCACCAGGGTTGACTTCCCCTGCATTAGAAGGAGCTTGAGTGGAACGGTTAGGGACTTTTTCTGGAGGATCAATAATATTCACTTCATCAGAACCTGCACCACTTTTGGTTGCCATAAAAGGCTCATCAATATTGCCATTGGAATGAACTGTTGCTTTGTCCCGTAAAACAGAAGGATCAGGAGTGGGGTTAGAGATGGCTAAGGTGGTTGGGTTTTGAGAAGGAAAGCTTGAATTTTCTTTGGTAAGATGGCTTGCAGAAGCATTGAGATGTATGCTAGAAGAGGGATCTGAAAGGACCTTAGGTATCCATTGTGTAGTTTTAGCTTTATCTTTTGACAAAATTGGTTTATCACCTGTATTCTTAGGATTAGCAAGGACAGGATGCTTAATCTTGCAAGAGTTTTCATTGTGTCCTTGGCGAGAACAATGAGTACAATAATCCGGAGATACTCAGCATGGATAGGCTGCCAAAACCCTGCATACTTCGAGCCACAGTCAATCCAGACACGAGGAGGGATGTCAATTGTGAGATCTACTTCCACACATATGCGCGCAACACTTGGCCTAGAAAGATTGGCAGTAGGCTGGTCCATCATAAGAGGAACACCTATCAGACTCGCAATAGAGAAAAGAGTAGATTTATGAAATAAGTGAATAGGAAGTTACGGCATAGAAATCCAGGCAGAACAATAGGACTCTCAACTTCAGCCGAAAATCGGGGTCCATTTGAAAACCCTCATAGGATATTTCCGAGGTACCATTGATCCTTGATCCAAAGACGTTGAAAATCCGATTCATGGTTCACCCGAATAAGGATATGTTTAGCATCAATATGGCCTATTGTAAAAGCTGCTTTGAGTCCAAAAGTATGGAAAGCCTTACGAGTATCCTCCCTACAAGAGTGTGTTTGAACGGTTTGGCCAGGGCGTCAATTATCTCATCTGAAATTTTGATTGAAGGTTCTCCTTTGAAAGAAGATGGAGATAGGATCGGGATAGAGATAGATTCTGCAGCATTGAAAGTGAGAACAGCAGCAAAAGACTTTCGAATAGAAGGAGAGATGGGAGGGTCAGGAACGGGGGTGGTTGGCCAGCCATGGCGGCTGCCATGCAAACCCTAAGCCGAGAGAGAGTTTTTTAGAGAGAGAATTTTTAGAGTATTCTTCAACTAATATCGTTATTTCCTATTCTATTCCACTAATGTACTTAGAAATTTCAAAATAGGATGAAATTTTAAATGAAGGATATATAGGTGATTCACCCCCCTCTAACCTATATTCTGAGCATACCTATGGGACCTAACAATTTGTATCAGAGCTAGTACTTTGCGAACTTCATTCTTAGTCTAATAACCTGAGAGTTTGATCATGTTGCTCAGATTAGATGTATAGTCAAAAGATGCTTTCAAAAATCTTATTTCTAAAGTCTTTTGACTGGAAATTATGGAAGCCATTTTGAAAAACCTTTTCTAAAAACTCTAAATGTGTTTGTTTTTCAAAATTTATGTGAGTGTTAATTACTATAATGTTATTTGCTTGTAGTGTGGAATTCTCACAAATGACAAAATTTAATTCTTCAATTGACATTTTGAAGAAAAGTACTACAGATGTGTAATATGATTTGCTGGGATATAAATTTAAGATGTTCATAAAAAACCTCTCTGTGAAAATTCTGTGAAGAAATTCCTTTATGATCTAGAGCTGTAGTATTCAAAATTTTAGTATGATACATCTGTGTTTAACTTTGTTTTGTTTGAAAATTATTTTTCAAAACTTTTGATATATCCTTTAGCAGATTTTTTATTTCTTAGTTGATGGATGAGCTACTAAGATATTTCTTTAAAAGATTACTTTCTTGATATAAGGCTAACAATCGTTTCAATCTAACAGCTTTTCAAGAAAATTATTTAATTCAAATACTTATGATCATGTATCGTAAGATATTGAGGTTTATTACAAGTATCTGTTTGGACGTGTCTAAGTGTCAAAAACTTTCTATCATGGAGTCTGATGATCCCTTCACTTTATGATACTTAGTTTTTGAAGACTTTGCTGGTTATCATCTCTACTTAATTTATCTTTTGTACCCATAGGAGTATTTTTTATTGAGGCATTTTTGAAGTTAAATTTTTTAACAAGATTCTTTGCATACTTGTTTGAGAGAGAAAAATACCATTACTAGATTGTTTAATCTGCATACCTAAAAAGAAATTTAATTCTTCAACCATACTCATCTCAAATGTAGATGTCATTCCATTAACAAAGTGTTTTAGCATGGATTCATACGTGGAACCAAAACAATGTCATCTACGTAAATTTGAGCAATTAAAATTTCTTTATTGGTTCTTGATAAACAAAGTTTTATCTGCTTCACCTCTTTTAAAATTGTCTTTCAGAAGATAATCAGTTAACCTTTCATACCAAACTCTAGGAGCTTGTTTTAGCCCATAAAGAGACTTTTTCAATCTATAGACATAATCTAGTTTAAAAGGGTCTTCAAATCCCTTAGGTTGCTCTACATAGATTTATTCATTTAGCACACCATTTAAGAAAGCACTTTTAACTTACATTTGTTGTAATGAAATAACTAGGTAACATGCAATAACAAGCAACAATCTTATGGATTCTATTCTAGCAACAGGTGCAAAGGTTTCATCAAAGTCTATGCCTTCTACTTGGGTATATCCTTGGGCAACCAAACGTGTTTTATTTCTAATTACATTACCTAATTCATCTGATTTATTTTTAAATATCCATTTTGTCCCTATTACATTGCTATATTTGGGACAAGGAACTAAGTACCATACATCTTTTTTTACAAACTATTCTAATTCTTCTTGCAAAGCATTAATCCATGATTCATCTTTTAAAGCTTCAGTTATGTTTTTAGGTTCAGATTCAGAAACATAACAGCAAGTATGAACTTTTAAACACTCAAGAGACATGCATGCAAGTTTGACCATTTCTTTATAACTTATCATATCTTTCTTTCTTGTTTGAACACCGGCACTTACCTCACCAATTACCTAAGTAGTGGGGTGATCCTTTAGAATTCTGCTTGTAATGTCCTTTGATCGATCGACAGCAAGTTTCTCATCTTTTGAATCTGAGTCAGTTTCTGCATTCACCGATGTGCTCCCAGATGTAGGCACATTTGAGACTTCATTTGATTATGCAATTTTGAGAATTGAATTTGTAGAGTTTTCTGCTGTAGTTACATCTGATCCTGTTATGGATGTGTCTTCAATAAGGTCTTCAGTACTTTTTATGCCTAAGTCAGAGAGATCATCAAACACAATATTCATAGATTCCAAAATAGTTCTAGTTTTCAAATTAAAAACACGATATGCACGAGTATTGTTGGCATATCCCATAAATATATATTTATCACTTTTGGAATCAAACTTAGTCAAATACTCTCTATCTGTGATATCCCACATCGGGTAGATGTGGGACTTGTGTGTGCCTTATAAGTGGTCACTCACTACCACTGGGCACCAACCTATCCATGGACTTTTGGGTGGCTTGTGGTGGGCCAGTTAACCCAGGTGCTTAGTAGGCTAGTGCGTGGGCTATGCGTGGCGGACCGGGCTTCGGGCTCGGGTCGTTACACTATCGTTTAGCAAATAGCAAATACTTCCAAAGACATGAAATACTTTAAGGTAGGTTTCTTGTTCATAAGTATTTCATATGGAGTCATAGTATTGCCTAGTCTTAGATACACACGATTAATAATATGGCATGCAGTGTTTAAAGCTTCAGCCCAATATCTTTTAGACAATCTTTTTGAATTAAGTATAACACGTGCCATATCTTGAAGAGTTCTATTTTTCCTTTCAGCTACTCCATTCTGTTGAGGAGTTTTAAGAGCAGAAATTTTTTGTGTAATACTGTTTTTATCACAATAAGAAGAAAAAGAAGAGTTTTCATACTCTTTTCTATGATCAGATTTGAGTTTTACTAGTTGAAGAGTAAAAGTATTAATCATCGTTTTATACCAAATTTTGAAAGCTTCAAATGTGTCAGATTTTTCTCTAAGGAAGAATACCCATGTAAAACGTGACAAATCATCAACACATAGTCAAAACATCTAGAAGAAGCAGAATTTTGTATACTTTTGTGAGACGCTTTAATTTGTTTACCTTTTTGACATGAGCCACAAATTCTCATATTTTTGGTGTCTAAGTTTGGTAATCCTCTAACAGCTTCATCCTTTAATAGTTCTCCTAATTTTTTAGTACTTATGTGTCCAAGTTTTTGATGTCATAAGTCAGTTTCATTTATACTTGATGCATGATAAACAAGATCATTCTAAACTAGATAACAATTATTGAATGATCTAAAACCAGACAAGATACACATATTATCTTTGTCAAAAACTTTGCAAGTTTCCTTATTAAATTTAACATGCATATCATTATAACATAACTGGCTTATGCTAATTAAATTTGTAGTTAAACTTTCAACATGATACACAGTAAACAATTTAGGTAATTCTTGAATAGTTAAACTTTCCATATGTCACACAATCACTTGTGACATTTTTATAATTTTCCAAAACATCTTTGGAACCTGTCATATGTCTTGAGCATCCACTATCAAAATATCATGTATCTACAATGTTAGACTTGAGAGAAGTAAACGTAACATGGCATATAGTGTAGACACCCAGAATTCGTACACCTACATTATACAAATTGTCCAATAAACAACTGTTTATTTACAAATGGACTAACACATGTTTCTATGATTATTTCAGGAAACAACATAAACAACGGACCAACAACGTCCGACAAAAACAACAAACTTCGGTTAGATCAACATCAAGGGTCAAACTCGAAGATACAACGGACTAACGACGTCCAACGCACAAACAAACCTTCCGTAAGATCAACATCAAGGGTCTAGACTGAAGATACACAGCTTGGAAGGGCGAAAGTGCAAGATACAAAGCCTGGAAAAGCCAAAAACAGGGTTTGGTGCGCTGAAGACATTTCTAGTGCGCCAATACACCCAAACAGGGTATGGTGCGCGGGCACCATGCCAGGTGCGCCGTGCACCAAACCTGCATTTCTATAATAGTTCAGCAGCCAGCTACTGAAGAGGAAACTTCCTCCTTTCTTGGCCCCGAGAGTTTCATCAAATATCTCACTCTCAGCCTCCTATAAATAAGAGCTCTCAGCTATCTTTAAAAAAAATCAATCATCACTCCTCTCCTTGAGACACACACACACACATACACACACAAATCTCTCTCTCTATTAAGCTTTTTTTTGAGGAAGAAAAGAGAAAAAGTAAAGAGAAAAAAGTATTGAATCTATCTCAACACACACAAAATGTAAGTCTTCCTTAACTCGATTGGTAGCAGTGGGAGCACAATGGTCAAGCTACGAGCTAGCTTGATCCAGTATAATACAACAACCTAGAGCCCATTTGGTCGAGCGTTTTGGCCAAAACGCAGGGATAAAACGCAGCTTATTTGCAAAAAATGTGTTTCAATACTGCAGCAGAAAACGCAGCGTTTTCAGAACGCATCTGCGTTTTAAAACGCTGGAATTCCCAGCTTTTTCCCAAAACGTAAGTTTTAAAACACTCCTAGGAAAAAAAAGCTGTGTATTGAAGTGATATCCCAAACGTATTTATAAGGAAAGACCTCCATTTTTAAAACACTGTGTTTTTTAAAACGCTGCATTTTTAAAACACTGCGTTTTGTAAACGCTGTACCAAACGGGCTCCTAGAACTTGGCCCGATTTTTGTAAAACGACAGAAGGTAACCCTTTTCGTTCGTTAGTTTAGATATGTAAATACATTTCCAATATGTATGTAATTATTTCAGATACGTTGTAAATATATTTTCTTAATACATGCAATATATATCCAGTAAATAAACATACTTGCAATAATTAAATACGAGCATGCAAATGTGTAGAGACCGAAAGGGCGAATTGGGTGCATAAAACCTTTTCGATTCTTAACTTGGCCCCCGAACCCATAATCTAAAGTTTTTCTCCCGTTTACTTATAAACGTGAGTGGCGACTCTGTTTTCAAAGATAAATGTGTTTTTCATATTTATCAAATCATAAAATCAAATAGAGGAAAACGACAAGACAAGAGCAAAAAGCCCCCCCCCCTGAGGGAACGATCTGCGGATCGGGGTGCTCACAGTGGTGACTCTGCTGGGGACGTTTGTTTTTAAATAAATAAAAAAGAGAGCCAGACTCATTTTTTATACACAATTGCATGCTCACATATTTAATTATCGCAAATTTGTTTGATATAACATGATTGAAGTGTTATTTCGAGTAGTATATACTACACTATTTATACTCACCCCTGCAGGTACAAATTCATTTATTCTTTATTTGTACATTTATTTCGGGCCAACGCCCATTATTCGGTTGTACATTTGTTTAAGTTCTTTTTATTTTGGAAAATAGGACACAAATGTATTAATAGGAATAGGATAGAATTCCCACTTTTTTCATTTCTTTTCCTGCTCTTTCCTCGGGGCTTTAAACCCTCGACCTGTGGATGTGTTTCCTTTCTTGTTGTTTTCAACTGTTAACAAAACACAACCCACATCACATGAATCAGAAAAAATGGACATATTTCCCTCTTATTCTGTATATATATGTTTCACTTTTTCATTTCATATAATTGTAAAAAGAAAGAGTCTCTTAGATACTGCGCACACAAGTGCACTCATTTATTCTGAATTGTTACCAAGCTTCAAACCCTGGTATAGCCACGTTGAAGTGAAATTGGGTAAGTCATGCGCCCAGCATTCCTTCAGCCGACATTGTCCCTTTCCACGCGATTACTAATCGTCCCCCGGAAAGTAAGCCATCCTAGCCCTGCATAGCCATGCGTAATTCATGTAAATTTCTAGGACACTTTAAAAAGACCGGTTGGTTCTTATTGTCACAAACATACTTTGTCAATCCTATGCATAAAGACAAAAAGAAATCAAATCAAATCAAATCAAAAGAGTCTGTTGATCACAGCAAAAAGAAAAAAAAAAGATGTTGAGAAATAAACACCGAAAAAATCAAAAAGAGTCATACTCTCCCAAAAAAGAATCAAAGTGATCAAAAGGTCGACAAGCAAAAGTCCTCATGCACAGGATTAACAAAGGAGTTCATGACATATGCCTAGACAATTTGGATGGTGGATCCTGAAGAGAATATAGTCCCTTCGCCTGAGATCTGTCCAATCTTGGGAAGTCAAAATACAGGTGGAATACGAAGGTCCTATATTTTGGAGAGAGAATCCACTGTTTCAGGAATGGTTCATAAGTCAAAACAAAGCATTGTCGCTTGTCCAACCTTCATAGGGTGAGTCATGTAAAAAGGGAAACCTGGCCTTGAATTGGAGGAGGACTAGCACTAGGAGGTTGACAAGAGTTTCAAGTTTGAGTTCAGAGTCAAGCACAGAAAGTCTGCATTGGAATCAAATGGCCGATCAGGAAGATAGCACTTCTGCAGGACATGACACAGGGGCCTCAAGATACACTCCGACCCCAGCAATGCAACAATGGATGGACCAGAACATGGAAGCCATGATCAATCGATTTTCAACCCTTATCCAAGGTCAAGGGGCTGATAACAAGACTTTGCCCGTTTATACAGGAATGTTGACCCATCACCCTCAAGTGTGAATGCGAGTCTGCCCAATCCAAACACCTATCCCACATACTCACATCCCTACTCTCCATATTTTCCATACCCAAACACTTACCCGTCCTACCCTAATATATTTCCACCTCAGCCAATTGTCATTCCAAACATCTATCGCCAGTCTCAGACTACCACAATTCTAATCCCAAACACTACTACACCTCCTACAACTCGCATCACATCTCCATATACCAACATTTTTCCTAACCCAAATGCATTCTCATTCTGCATGACCAATCCGATCCAGGATAGTCCACATTTAAACCCAAACAGTTACAACCTTCAGCCTTCAGCCAAACCAATATATCCATTTGCCAGCTACGTACCACCTCATCCAGTTTCTCCAGTAGGACAGTTCCCGGGCACAGCTATGGTTGACACCAATGATGCTGAACTCGCGAACAAAGGAGATTTCAGAAAGTTGAAAGACACGATTCTAAAAGTCTTAAATAAAGGCGAATTCACAGCTCGAGCAATGACGCTTCAGCCTGCTGCCATTTTACCACCAAAGTTCAAAATGCCTGATATCGAGAAGATCGACGGGACAGGATTCCCTATTGCCCATCTTAGGTCTTACACCCATGCTATGCAGCAAAGGGGGGCAAATTTTGAAACAATGGCCTCCAATTTTCACTTAACTCTAATTGGGTCTGCCAAGCAATGGTTGATGTCTGTGGACAGCACTGTGGTTGCTACCTGGGATAAACTCGCAGATGAGTTTCAGAAGAGATACAAAGATAACAGTAATTGAGAAAAGCATAGGAGAGATCTTGATTCATGCACCCAAAGAAAAAAAGGAGACATTTTCAAAGTACGCCGAAAAGTGGAGAAAGAAGATTGCCCAAACCCTGGACAGGCCTGACCCAGCTGAACAGGTTAAAATCTTCTTGAGAAATCTTCAGCCGATTTATCTAGATCGTATGTGTTACCTTCCTTATGCTGATTTCTCTGCAATCTTAGATGTCGAATTTTGTATTGATACGGAGATCCGTACTGGATAGATCAAGGTCGATCCCCCTTCAAGCTCGTTTCGATACTCCAAAGGAAAGGCAGCCGCAACGTCTGCACCTGTTGTAAATATGTTAGGAAATGTGCCGACTATGGCCTTGTCAGTTGTACCACCTGCTCAGAATTATGAAAATATGTCTTTCAATTATTCAGCTGATGGGTTTATAAATGCATTGGGAAACAACAATAACAGAAGTGTAAGAAATAATTTTCACAGAAATGATTGACAATTTGATGAACTACATGCTCCTATGTCATTGATTTTTCCAGGGCTGAATGCACAAGGAGTCCTCAAACCTATCGAAAGATACAGACCTCCCAACCCATTGCCTGCCACATGGGACCATGCAAAATATTGTGAATACCATCAGTCCAGTGGACATCTCATAGACAAATGCTTTGTGCTCCAGCGTGCAATCCAAAACCTGATCGATGACAAGATCATTGAGAAACCACACCCCATGCCTAATATGGTGAACAATCCTCTGCCAGCTAACCATGTCAACACCATCCAGTTTGAAACAGAGGGTATGAGCTCCCCTGCCAAATTTGAAATCGGCAATGCTCCATTGTCATACCTCTTGATCCCTTTGCCTTTAAAGGAGAATTTCGAATGCAACATGCTCTCTTGGAGCGACATTTTGTCCAGTGCCTAGGATACTTCCTAGGAAGAAGTGAACAACATTAAAAAAGTCTCATGGATAGGAGGCAATGTCTCCCACCTCACTCGATCTGGTAGAGCATACCAAGCAACTCAAGATATGGGTGGTCCGTCAGGGAAAGATAAAGAAGTTAATACCAGTACCAAGGATACTAGGGCTAAAGACATTGAAGACGCTCTCCTCACTCAGATAAAAAAGACCCAAGCCAATGTATCCATTTGGGGTCTTCTATGTTCCTTCAAGATCCACAGTGATAGTCTTGCCAAGTCATTAAGTCAAGCAATTATTCAAATTGGGACCTCGCCCGAAGAGTTGACTCAGATGATTGGAAACATCCACTTTAGGAACTTCTTCATGTTTACTGACCTTGATTTACCAAAGGGAGGTGTTGACCATATTGACGCATTGCATATTACTGTCGGTCTCCAAGAAAGGAGGGTACCGAAGGTTCTGGTAGACAACGGTTCATCTTTGAATGTCTTTCCAACAACAACTTTAGCCAAGCTAGGAACAAAGATCTCAAACCCAGCTCCATCATCACAATTAGTACGAGCCTATGATAACACCAGTCGATGTGTGCTCGGGGTGGTAACGGTTATACTAACCATTGGCCCGTTGAAAATGCCCATCGAGTTCCAAGTATTTGATATCCCTTCTACTTTCAGTCTACTGCTAGGCCGTCCGTGGATTCATGGCGTGAAAGGAGTAGCTTCATCACTCCATTAATGTGTGAAGTTTATCCACGAGGATCACATAGTCATTATTTTGGCAGACAAACTTATAGAATCAAGAGAGAAAGGGGATGTTCCTATTCTCGAGATTGAGCATGATGACACTGACATCTTTTTGAGTAGATTCGAAGTAATCCCTCAGGCAAGGGTGAATGCAATTCAGCATGCAGAAGAAACTAACATCAGTGACAAGAAAGCTGTGGATCCTAGAAAAATAGTCCCTTATTGCATGATCCCCAATATAGGCTACATGCCAGGACTGGGGCTGGGCAAGAGTCAGCAAGGCAGAATCAACCTGATACAAGACGACATCAAAGAATGCATACCACCTTTTGGGCTGGGATACAAGCCTACACCTGCAGAAGTAGCAACAGTAATAGATGACAAGCGCAAGAAAAACAGAACAATTCAGAGGAACCAGCCATACACGGCACCTCCCTTGAACCCCTTCAGGAAGACCCTGAATGGGTACTTTGTCAAAGATGGAGAAACCATGCCTTACATCATGTTACCTGAGCCATGGATGGGCAACAACTGAAAGATGCACCCCGGATGGGAAATCTTCAACGACATTAGGGTAATAACGGTCGAGAACACATGGACTATTGATCAGGAAGATTCTTCCCTGGCCCTATTCGGAGAAGACTTCATGGGAGACAGTTTTCTGGGATTGATCGACGAAGTAGTAGATAGCACAGAGGACTCAGTAGCAGAATTTGAAACAATGGCATACAACCCGCTTCAAAATTGGTACACTACTACAGGACCGTTGCTGAAGGCCGAGGACCTGGTGGAGCTCTTCGGATACACCTTACCCCCTTCTTCCCCTTTTGTTAAGAACTGGTCATCAATCAGTTCTATTCCCGATGCCAAAATCGAGGATCTCACTTGTGAGGACCTCGATGAGGTGGTCGACCTTGTAGCCCTTCCTTTCATTAATGATAATGCAAGTGTTTCTGTGTACTCATTGGTTGCCAATGTGTTAAAAGATGAATTTAACTGAAAATATGATAAATCATCCTGTTAATAATGAATCGATTAATAATGGGGATCCAAAAGATAAAGACTTTTTAATTGAATTAGCTAAGATGATCAAACAACGAAGGGAGTGCCGATTGGAAGCTCTGCAAGAAGACTTTTCCACTATCAATCTGGGGCTAAATGATGAAGTCAGAAAGGTCAAGATTGGAATTGCTACATGCAAGATGAAGAAAGAGCAGCATTGATCAGCTTGTTGACAGAATTTTAGGGTATGTTTCCAGCAATTGTTGAACATTGGATTCCGCTGTACCCCGACGCTAAGCCGGTGAAGCAGAAGCTCCGCAGAATCAAGCCTTAATGGTCCCTACAAGTCAAGGAAGAAATCATCAAGCAGTTTAAAGTCAAGTTCATCAAAGTAGTAGAATACCCGATATGGTTATCCAACATTGTGACAGTGCCGAAGCCAAACGGCAAGGTTCAGATCTGTGTGAATTTTTGGGATCTCAACAAAGCATCATATAAGATACGGTCTTTTATGGATGGAATGCTTGGTTACAATCAGATCAAGATGGCGGAAGAAGATCAGGAGAAGACTTCCTTTATCACCCCTTGGGAAACTTACTGTTATACAGTCATGCCTTTCGGGTCGAAAAACTTACTGTTATACAGTCATGACTTTTTCTTTCATGACATGATTCACAAAGAAGTAGAGGTATATGTGGATGATATGATTATTCATTCAGTAGACACAGACAGTGCTCATTTGAGAGATCTTCGCAAGTTCTTTGAGAGATTGCACAAATACCGGATGAAACTCAACCCCACCAAGTGTACATTTGGAGTCACCCGACGAAAAGTCTTAGGATTCATAGTAACTGACAATGGAATCGAGGTGGATCCTGTAAAGGTCAAAGCCATCAGAGATATGTCGCAGCCAACAACTCCGAGTGAAGTCAAAGGCTTTTTGGGCCGATTACAGTACATCAGTCGTTTTATTCAGCAGCTGACATCCATGTGTGAACCTCTGTTCAAGCTTCTCAAGAAGGATACAGATAGAGAATGGGACGAAAAGTGCCATCAAGCATTTGAAAAGGTCAAGGAATACCTAGCTAGTCTGCCAGTTCTAGCTCCTCTTTACAAACAGAAGCGCTTATTGTTATACCTAACTGTCACAGATACTGCGGTTGAAGCCATATTGGCACAAGAAAAGGAAGACTCTCACGCTGAGAACGCCATCTACTTTGTCAGTAGATAGTTGCAGGGCAGCGAATTGAATTACTCTGCACTTGTGAAGAGTTGTATAGGTCTGGTATGGGCGACGCAGAGACTCAAGATTTATTTGCAAACATTGCCTGTAAAAGGTAATTTCCAAGATGGACCCGATCAAGTACATATTCAAAAAGCCATCACTTTCGAGTAGGCTTGCCAAATGGTCTTTCTTGCTGAATGAGTTCGATATAACTTATGTAAGGGGAAAGTCAATCAAAGAAAGTATAATAGCTGATCAGTTGGCAGACCGGCCGATAGGAGCAGAGGAGTTTGAAGAACCAGATTTTTCTGATGAAGGGGTTCTTGAGGTTAATGACAACACGTGCAAATGGCAACTCTTCTTTGATGGAGCCGCCAACAAGAGGGGTTACGATATAGGAATACTGTTGATCGATCCCATGGATACACATACGCCTTTGGCTGTACGATTAGAATTTGAATGTTCCAACAACACCACCGAGTATGAAGCTTGTATAGCTGGCTTGGAGGAAGCCTTGAAAATGGGCGTCGAAGAATTGGAAGTGTACGGTG
Source organism: Platycodon grandiflorus (assembly GCA_016624345.1). Lineage (NCBI taxonomy): Eukaryota > Viridiplantae > Streptophyta > Magnoliopsida > Asterales > Campanulaceae > Platycodon > Platycodon grandiflorus. The sequence continues at coordinate 6,825,138 of CM028363.1, forward strand.
ATTCAGCTTTGATCATAAATCAGGTTGAAAGGAAATGGAAGACGCAGGATGCTAGGCTGCAGTTGTATCATGCTCGCTTAACAACATTAGCAAAGAAATTTAAGTTCATATCATTTCACTATCTCCCCTGAGATAGAAATTGCTTCGCGGACGCTCTGGCAACTTTGGCATCGCTAGTTGAGATCCCCGCTGAGACCCTTCGGCATTGGGACGAAACATACACCAGCATTTTATTTTGCCATTGAAAAGGACCAAGAAAGAGCCAATGGGCCTTGGTCCCTAGATATTTGGAATTTGCTAAGGAAAGGTGAGTATCCACCCTGCACTGAGAGAAAAGGCAGGATTGTCTTACGAAGATGGGCTTCCCAATTTATGATCAGTGGTGACAATATATACAAAAGGCACTATTAAGGACTTAATATCCTTTCCATCGATCAAGCGAAATCTAAGAAAGTCATGGATCAGATGCATGGCGGCACTTGTGGTCCGCACATGAATGGGCACATGCTCTCGAAGAAAGTAATTCGGCAAGGATATTACTGGAGTACGATGGAAACTAATTGCATCAGATGGGTGCGTCGTTGCGAAAAGTGTCAGAGGTTTGCCAATTTGCAACATCTGCCTCCTCACATGTTATACAATTCTACAGCACCGTGACCTTTCTCGACATAGGAAATTGACGTCATAGGGCAAGTGCACCCGAAAGGATCGAACGGCCATGAGTATGTTCTGGTTGCCGTTGACTACTTCACAAAGTGGGTTGAAGCCGCTTCATACAAAGTTCTGAATGCTAAGAAAGTTGCAGAATTTATCAAGACAAACATCATTTACCAATTTGGGGTACTTTTTGAAATGATCTCCGACAATGGTACACACTTCGAGGGAGAAGTAAACCAAGTATTGGATGATTTCAAAGTACAACGGCACAAGTCTTCAGCTTACAGGCCGCAGGCCAATGGCGCTGTGGAAGCAGTTAACAAGACATTGGAAAACATCATTCGAAAAATGGCATATACCAGGAGGGATTGGCCCGACAAATTGCCGTTAGCACTCTGGGGCTATCGTACTTCTATTCGTACGCCTACTGGGGCTACCCCATTTTCTCTTGCCTATGGCATGGAGATAGTATTGACTGTTGAAGTTGAAATCCCTTCCTTAAGGGTAATGATAGAAGCCAAGGTGGCTGAAGCTGATTGACTTAAGCATCGATATGACGAACTGGCACTCCTGGATGAAAGAAGATTGATGGCTTTAGAGCACACACAGGAATATCAGAGGAGGATTGCTTGATCTTTTAACAAACGGGTCAAGACCCGTGACATCAAAGTAGGCAACTTGGTTCTCCGAGAAAAGCCGCCTAGCTACATTGACAGTTTTGGAAAGTGGAAATCACCATGGATGGGACCATACGTAGTCAGGCTCATACAATCAGGTGGCGCAGTCTTCCTCACCAATGAAAATTGAGAAGATCTCATTCAGTCCTTCAACATGGACAAGCTCAAGAAGTACTACGCGTAGTTGCCCACGCAGCTATAGTGTATTTAGTTCTACTTGTGTTTGTAAATACTTTTCTCCCCCTTCTAAAAATAACTCGGTAGGTCGAAAACCCGAAAGGGCGGCCTAGGCAAAAATTAGAATTCAAAAAAGAAATGAGAGAGACAAAACATTGGAGAAAAAGGAATAAAAATCTCCGTCTCTCACAAATCTGGGTTGAACTACAATCCGACCTGATTTTCTCCATGAGATACGTAGGCAGCCTTCGGGTTCGGTCGTTTACTTACACATTTTATAAATATTTGTTTTGTTCCCCCTGTCATGTTATTATGATCACAAGGGAAAAACCACTACTCACCATTATAATAATTTTTTTTTAATAAACAGGGACGGCACCCTGCAAGATTTTATTAATCAAAAAAAGAGAGTACAAACAAGAGGGGGACAACCAGCCTGGCCCTTACAAATGGGAGGACAAAGGAGCCTTACCTCGAAAAGAAAAGATACATAAAAGGAACAAAACTATTTCCTATAACTATAGAAACCCAACAAATCATGCCTAAAAGCTATTAAAACCTCTCGAGGAAGATCTTCCTGTGTCCAATAAGTCTGCAGACTCCTTTGAGTGTGAGCATTCGCAGCAAGTCTATCAGCTATATGATTCTATTGGCGGAACACATGATCAATATCAAAACTGCCCAGAAGCTCTCGACACCGACGAAGATCGTATACGTACATCCACGGAGGACTTTGCTTATTTTTAATAACCATAACAGCAACTGAAGAGTCTGACTCAACTCGAACCGATTGCATCTGAAGAGATCTACACATAAGCAAACCGTCCCTAAGTGCCAAAATTTCAGCCCTCATATTACTCCCTTGCCTATAAAAATTAGAAAAAGCCTGCACAAAACCACCCTCACTGTCTCAAATTATACCCCCTCCCGAACACCATCCATCAATTGAAGAGCCGTCTGTATTAAGAGTAAACTGATGAGATGTAGAAGGACCCCACCTTAACCAATGGCCAATCCTCGGAACATGAGCAACAACCGGTAGATGAAGAGTTTCCATACCAATTTGAGCTACCCTATTAATATTAGATTTAGGGCGAAAGACCCTAAGCATGTCTTGCAAATCTCGAAGGATGCTTCTAAACGTCTTCTCCAAACTCATCGGAACACTGTCAAAAATCGCTGAACATCTAGCTTTCCAAATCTCTCAACAACCAAACAAAAAGATACCAAGGAAAACCGCACCCAATTGATTAGAAACAAAAGAGTTACCAGTCCAGCTATCGAAGAGATATTGCATATTAACAAACTGATGAATCTTACCAAAAGGAATAGCAAACTTTTCCCAAATACCCTTCGCCATATCAGAATGCAAAAATAAATGGGAAATAGACTCACATTCTGAATGATTCAAGCAGCAAACACATTTAGAAACAATTGAAACACCCTTCCTATGTAAGGCTAGATCAACTGGAATTGCACCATGAAAAAGTTTCCAAGCAAAACCACTAACCTTGGTAGGTATCCAAGGTTTCCAAACATGCTTTGCCCATCCCAAAGTCGGCCACCTGGTGCGAATTATGTCCCAATATGCTGCTGTAGAGAAGTCTCCCGAGTTGGTTAACGTACAAATCACTCTATCCTCCTTATCAACACAAGAGACGGCTTGAAACACCTCCTGGAACTGTTGCGGCAGCAGGTCCATAAACTGATCAGCTTGCGCCACAGCAGTGTTGACTGTTAAAACCATGTCAACCGGCCTAGGTCCTTCTAGCACCGCACCACACCAGTTCACACCCCAGAAAGAAATCTCTCCTCGCCCAACAATCCATCTAGAATACTCCAATACAGTAGGCATTTGGTTCATAACAGCCCGCCAACTTCGAGACGCTGATCCCGGTAAAATAAAACCATCAAACTGTTTATATTTGCTTGAGACAAATCTGGCCCAAAGACTTTGACCCTGAATAGCACTCCAAGCCATCTTAGCATGCAATGAATCCATAACCTGCGAGAGAGATCGAAGACCCAATCCCCCTTCCTGTAAAGGACGGCAGACCACCTCCCAACTCACCCAGTGAGATCTACGACATCCATTTATGCTCCATAAAAAATTGGCCATTGTCCTCTCAATACGTTGAATAACAACTTTGGGGACTGTAATCGCTGAAAGGGTATATATCGGAATGCTACTAAGAACAGATTTAAGCAGCACAATCCTCGCCCCAAAAGATAGCAGCCTAGATTTCCATCCATTGACACGCTTAAGAACCCTATGCTCCACATCCTTAAAATATGATCTTTTGATGCGCCCTTTAAAAAGAGGGATGCCCAAATACTTCATTGGAAATTGACGCTGGAGACATCCTGACCACCGCGAAATAAGCTGAATCTTGCTCCGAGAACACCTGCTCGAAACATAAAAACCACTCTTCTCCAAATTGATCAACTGACCCGAAGCTGCCTCATAATTCTTAAAAACCTTTCTCAAGCCTAAGATGGAAGATTTGCCAGCATTGCTGAATAACAACATATCATCGGCATAAAGTAAATGAGAAATAACCAAACCCCTTCTACCATGATTAAACGGATAGATAGCTCGATCATTTATAGCCTTTTTAAGGTTGAGAGACAAAACTTCCTGAGCAATAATGAAAATAAGAGGAGAAAGAGGATCACCTTGATGAACCCCTCGGGTAGACTTAAAAAAGCCAAAACTATCCCCATTTATGCGAAGAGAATACCACACATTATTCAGCAGTCTTGCAATCAAACCACAATTACCGTCATCAAAACCAAAGGCTCGGAGAGCCTTTAGATGGAAGTCCCATTCTAATCTGTCATAGGCCTTAGACATATCGAACTTAAAAACAACATTTCCACCACGAACTTTCCTGTCAATCTGAGACACTAACTCATGGGCTAGAACGATATTCTTCTGAATGTTTCTCCCTTTAACAAACCCCGACTGTTCTAGAGAGATAATATCAGGCAAGAACTAAGCAAGACGAGAAGCAACAATGCGCGAAATTATCTTACAAGCAAATTACACAAACTAATCGGTCTCAAATCTCCAAGGCCTGTCGGACGATCAATTTTTGGAATTAAAATCACAGCTATAGCAGATAAACCCCGGGGAATATTCCCTCCTAAAAAGAATTCCTGAACTGCCGCAGTTACCTCCAATTTAATGATATCCCAGCAACCCTAAAAAAACCAACCTGTAAAGCCATCTGTGCTAGGAGCACTATTAGGATTCAAGCCCCTAACAGCCTCCCAAATCTCCTCCTCCGATGGAATTTGAGATAACATATGATTGTTCTGGTCCCCTATTTTAACCTCAACATTAGCGAATAAGGAATCATCCAGTCTCGTTCTGCCAGAAGTAAACAGCTCAGAGAAATGCTGGACAACCAGCCCTCCAATCTGATTATTATCCTCACACCAAACTCCATCCGATAACTGAATACGAACCTTATTCATACGGGCCCTTTCTCTAATACTTGCATGGAAAAAAGCAGTATTACGCTCACCATCATTAAGCCAAGAAATTCTAGCATGCTGCTGACTCATTTCCTCATCCCATTTAATAAGTTGAGCCACTTATCGCCTGACTTCCTCCAGTTGAATAGCCACATCTTCATTCCAATTATGCTGTAAACTAAACTCCAATCTCAACACACTATCCTGATAAGAAGCAAGCTTGCGCTGAACATGACCATACACATTCCAATTCCAATGTTTCTTTTATTTATTTTTTATTATTATTATTTTTTTAAGGAAACAGGGGCGGCACCCTGCGAAATTTTATTAATAAAAAGAAATAATACAAACATGAGGGGGACAACCAGCCTTGCCCTTATAAATGGGAGGACAAAGGAGCCTGACCTCGAAAAGGAAATACAAAACATCAACGCTGCCTATAATTATAGAATCCATAAGCATCCTGGTGAAAAGCATGCAGAACAATCCGAGGAAGCTGATCTACACTCTCAAACCGACTATAATTCTGGGAACCGTGCACATAAGCCGCCAATCTGTCTGCTACCTGATTTTTTTCCCTATAGACATGACAAATGCTATACCTCTGTAAAAGACGCCTACAGTGCCTTAACTCATATTCATACATCCAAGGATATCCACAGCACTGAGTTAAAACTCTAACTGCCACATTCGAGTCTGTCTCTACCACAACTGAATTAAGGGCAAGAGAATGACATAAAACCAAACCATCCCTCAAAGCCAAAATCTCGGCTCTCATATTAGTCCCTGGCCCATAGAAGTTAGCAAAGGCCTTGATAAGATTACCCTGACTATCACGAATTACACCACCTCCTGTACTAACTCCATTAATCGCCGAGCCATCTGTGTTAAGCTTGAAAAAAGGAGTAGGCGGGGGTTCCCATCTCAGCCATAAACCCTTACGCAATCTAGGAGGCAAGATAGAGAATTGTAATTGCTGTAAACCAAGAATACCCATTCTATTGGACGGAGACTTTGGAGTAAAAATCCAAAACATATTTGTGAGATGTCTAGAGACATGGCGATAAATATCCTCCATTCGCATAACAACATTCTCAAAGATAGATTTACACCGAGCTTTCCAAATCTCCCAACAGGTGAACATAAAAATACCCAAAAAACAAGCACCAATTTCAATGTTTCAATTCCTTCCGCAGCAGTTGCATCTTTCGGAAAAGAACTTCCATAGCAGAACCAGAAACCGGTCTAGCCCATTGAGTTCCCACAAAATCTTTAAAGTCTGGATGATCTAGCCGCATGCGTTGAAAACAAAAAAAACCCCTCGGTTTAGTATCATCAGAAAGCTCAATTAACAGCGGAGAATGGTCTGAATAAATCCTACTCAGGTGCGTAACCTTTAAGTTCGGATACAACGCTGTATATTTGTCATTAGCAAGAACCCTATCCAAGCGTTCCCAAATCCTATCAACCCCATCTTGATTATTACACCAAGTATATGTACTACCTTCAAACCCCACATCAGTCAACCCTGCTTGATGGATAAAACCATTAAAATCTTGCATACTGTTAGCATCATACGGAGCTCCTCCTAACTTTTCTGAAGAAAGAGAAATTGTATTGAAGTCACCCCCAACAAACCATGGATCATTAGTATGCATAGAAAAATCTAATAAATCATTCCATAGCTCCAACCTGTCCTCACGGGTGCATTTAGCATAAACAAAAGAAGCTACCGCAGAAAACTTATCCCCAAACTGAACATGAACTAATATACTGATTAGACGCCGCCACAAGCGTCACATGCAAACACTTATCCCATAAAAGCCAAATATGTATATTAACAGGATTTGCATGTAAAAAATTTTTAAACTTCAACTTCCGAGCGATTTTACTAAGACGAACACCTTGAATTTTAGGTTCAAGAATCACACAAAGCATGGGGTTATGCTGCTTCATTAAGGTTTTAAGATAATCCATTGTATCTTTATTTCCCACCCCTCTAGCATTCCATATTAGAAATGACATTAGAAACAATTAAGCAGAAATAACCTGGGCCTTACCAGCAGCCCTAGTAACACGTTTATGAGATTTCAGCCGCGCAACATTGTGCTTTTTTTTATAAATTTCTAAAAATCAGGTCTAATAGAAATCTTACCCAAAGCTGATATCGAGGACGAACGAGCCAAGGAGCCGGGAATTTCTAGTTTGAAACCATCCATAGAATGAGCCTTTCTGGTTCTAGTCTTAGTAGTTTGTAAAATATCGCCCCAAATTTCTTGAGAATCATCTTTAATATCATCTTGAAGACCCTCCAAAGCAGCAAAAGAATTTGAAATAGTCGGCATGCCAGTACCTTCGACTACAACAGCCTGTTGCTCAGTTGTTTCATAACCCTTTTGCCCGACAATCTATTGCATATTCTGGTCACATCAATCTTGATCATTCTGTCCAGTACTCTCGTGCATTATCTCACCATTAATCTGAGTTCCAGCAGGGTCCTCATTCTTATGCTCAATCCCATCTTCAGCAGCCACAGAATTGACCTTATTATTCTCTCCATTGTGCACATAACCAGCAACATCACAATCTGTCTTAAGCATTCCAGTGTCGAGATGAGCATTATTAAGCACCTCATGATTAATCCGCACATCATCATCCATAACATCAATTAGTTTCGTATCTACCACTCTTCCCATAGTATCCTTTGTCTTCGTTGTCGCAGCCACCTTAGTCTCCTTACCCATGTTTCTTTGAACCCAATGCTGTGTCATAGGGCGTGGCTTAGCCTTGCTCGCATCAACACCCTCCGGTCCCCGACACTCCTCAGGCCCATTATCTTTAGTATCTTGTGAAATTGCCACCTTCTTTAATAATTTACCACTACCACGTCGCTTTTTCTGATAATCCTCCTCAATATGCCCAAGTAAACCACAGCCTTCGCAATAAGCGATATTACCTTCAAACACTAAAGATTGCCAAAACCCACACTCTCTAGTCGTGCTAATCCAAATGCTATCAGGGAGTTCGACGGAGACATCCACTTCTACACAGATGCGAGCATGCATGGGCTGTGATAGAGACAAAGTGCGGTCATCCGCAGGCAAAAACCTACCAAACGAATTGCCAATGCATTGCAAATAGGCAGGATGAAAGTAAGGTAAAGGCAGATGAGGAAGCCTAACCCAAACAGCAACCATTGGACAATCCTTCCTGAATGTAAAATTCGATGACCACCGGAAAGAACGAAACATACAATTGTCTATCATATGTGATTCCTTGGAGAGAGCCCTAACCATATCCTCATTGGATGACAAATGGACCATCACATGTCGTGGGTCTAATAATCCGGCAACAAAGCTGCCTGTTAACTGCCAATACCTGGTAATGTGATCCTTTATAGCATGAAGGGGGGGTCGTCCTACAGAGAACTTCAGAATAATGGTGTTAGCAAAGGACTTCTCAGCAGCCTCTATCTCGATTGGGGTGAACAGACAACCAGGCTTGCTATCGATAGTGATCGGGGATCGAGGAGGAAGGGGAAGATCACTCAACGCCATTGCCTTGGTAGGGTTAACACATGCTGTGGCCGAAACCCCTTGTGAGACTGCCGCCGCATATGAAATCTTTGGGAGAGTCGCTGGCCCGCCATTAGGATCAGCTGAGTTCGTGCCCTGGGTAAAAAAATCCGGCGAAGGAACACCGGACGATTGATCAGGTGGCATAGCCACCGAAACCCTAGGCGGGAAGAAAACCTAGGCCGAAAACCCTAGTTCTAGAGAGAATTTTAGAGAGAGAACCACTTATTATAATAATGACACACTTTTAATTTATAACAAAGTCCCCGGTTTGGCAACCAAGGAATACATAGATAAGACTTACATGCATTCATATTCCGTCTTAATCTATTTTACATACAAATACATACATCATCACTATAATCTATCTCCTACGGCGTCTGCCACGTCTCCTCTCGCGCTCATTACCACCACTAGTCTCAGCTCCGTCAAATCTTCGTGAGTCGTGAGATATGATCCCCCGACTGCGCTGAAGTCACCAAGGATCGCTTGCATAAATCTCTAGACCAGAGTCTTCCACAGATTTGCCAATCTCCAGCAAGCGAGCGTCTGCTCCATTGGACACAATTTTGCCAAGCAAACACTCCAGGGTGAGTCTTATGTTGAATGAATGCTCCATCGACTGCGGCACCAGCCATGTCAGATAATTGATGGAAAGATAGATATTCTCAAAGGGGATGTGATCCAATAAAACAGTGCGTGGTCCTATTTCATGACCCCACCACCCTTGAAGGTCTCTACAAATGTCACCATTGAGCTCGCTTGTCCCGAACTCAGGGAGGTCAGTGTCAGGTAGCCTTTGCTCTAACCCAAATTGGCGCATCGCCCGGGAAGCATAATAGAAGGTCACAGAATGAAGTCCTGCAATTATGACTTGTGTGAATCGATGGGTCCCCGGTATAATTCGTCGGATCTTCCAATGGGACACAACCCATACAATATCAAATGAAGGGACACATAGAAAATGCTCCACCCAGTCCTGTTAAGTCACTAAATGATCATGTTGGTAACCCCTCTGGGCGTAATTAATTGGGTGATACCTCGTACCAGGTACTGGAGGGATAACCCTTATGAAGCGTTCCTCTAGCCACATATGCAACAGAATGGGGCTGCCAGAAGGGAATTGTTCTTCTCCGTTAGCATAACTGTCCAGACTAAGAAGAGTCTCCGCCAGAATGAGGGGAATCATTTTGCTCACCCATCCCCTGGCATGCAATAAAACATCCAAGACCCGTATGTCAACAGAACCGTTAAGGTTAATTAGGAAGAATTTTCCTAACATGCATAAGAAAAGAGCTGTTTGCCGATGCTCTAAATAAGCATCGTCGGGTTGATAATTGGCAAAGATCCTCGAAAGCTGGATCAGGTCGAAAAGTCGACCGTGCAACATGTTACGGGCCTCTCGAATAGTGAAGCCGAACAATTCTTGGATGAGCACCAAGGGAGGTTTCCTCAACAAAGGCACTGCAACGGGACCATCAATGGACATGCCTGTCAGAGCACAAAATTCCTCAATATTGGGACACATCTCGTTCAGCGAGAAATTGAATAGATGATTTTCTACGGACCAAAAATGAGATGCCGCTCGTGTCATGTCCCAATTGATCAGAATATCAATCCACCAGAATGCGCACAAGAAGCCGCACTCCTGACCAATGATCGATTTGTCATCCATGTCCAAGAGCCGAACCATGGAATCCAAACAACTCTCATAACGACCGAAATCTTCCAAAGAACCGGAAGGATGATCCATTTTGAAGAATATTTATCAAAAGTGAAATTTTACCAAAGATATGGGGAAAGCTTTCGGAACGGAGAAAAGAAAGTCTTCACAATTGAGATGGTTTGGCAACTCACGTCGTCTGAATTTCTGAAGAAGGCATACGAGTTCATGGCTTTATGAATCAGAAAGAAAACCATGTGCTTTATAAGCCAGAAGAAGCCTCAAAAAGAAAGAATTCTCTCCCTAGTCTACAGCAGCCTACACCTTAGGCGAAGAAATTCTTCCCGACATATTACAGCACATCAAATTCAGCAATAGGAAAGAAAAGACAGCTCTGGTGCCTGGGCACCAAGTCTGGCGCACCGCGCACCACCCCATGCATTTGGACTTTTTTGTGGTCCAGCTCTCCAGTTCACATCATGCCTTAAAAGGCATGCAAGTATTCTCTGGGGCTTCCTCCCCTTCGCACCATTTGAAGCCACGAAATTCCCTTCGTTTAACAATCTCACCACAGTCCCCTCTAGAATAGGCATCAAACCTATTTCTCAAATTAGCAGCCCCTAAAGAGGTGGAATCATTTTCCTTCCCTCAAGCCTCACATGCGAAGGACTCATCTGTCGGAGGAGCATCAATTATGCATCAAACATTAGCCGCCTCGGTCAATTACTCATTTTTGTTCCCACAGCACAATTTGTGTAATTAAAAGCAATTAGAATTGAGACCCTAGGTTTTTTTTTTTTTTGCATTTCTTATTAATAATAAATAATGTATAGAATAAAATTTATTTACAAATACATTCTTTTAAAAAGAAAAGAAAAATCGTAGGAAAGGAAATCATTGTCTTCCTCTCTTAGACCTACTAGTGCTGGCACCTCTGGAGCCTCCGCTCCCGCCACCTCTGCGACGCGGTCTAGTCGCGTCTGTACCACCTCGACAAGTGAAATAACTAGCCCCGGCCTTTAATTTCCGATATAGATCGGACAACTTGTAAAATCTTCTCAACAGCTTCTGATAGGAGCTGGCCGACACCTGTTCATACATCATTTTATTCATCAATATGCAAATACATGTAGATAAAATAGACAAATAGCATGTGTACAGAGTAAACAGAAATACACCAGATCTCTCCCTCACGGAAGATAGTCGTGTGGTGAAATCTCACCACCGCTCAGGTCCTCCTTCCTGTAGTTTTGCCCCTCTCTATAGCCAATCGTTCGCGGGACTGCCGGATAGTGTATCCAACCTGCAAACGACCCAATCTCTCCCACGAAAATAGGAAATGGACCCTCCGCTTCCTGAGCAGCAGGAGGAGGAGGATACAACACAGTCGTCACGAACACCCCGTAATCCATTTCCACATATCTATGTGGATCGATGGCCTCCCTTTCAAGATACCACTCGCGTCTCGGCATCATGTCAAGTGTCATCATCCTAAAAGGTGGTGAAAGAAGTGTCAGAGGTTGGCCCACGTTGGGCCCATGTTAATGATTGAACCGATTGCCTAGATACATCGAGTCACACATGATGGAAACCATCAAAATGCGACAACTGTTGGCCGCTTGGGCCGGACCATAGAAAGCCGGCAGCTGACCCCATGGGAAGAAGCTGACAGATTCAGGACTGGAGTTGATAATCGCAGTCCGAACCACCTCGGTGTCAGGCCGAGCAAGGGTCCTCCGAGGGTATTTTCGGTTTAAAGTCCGAAAGTTCACCACAAATGGAGGGGTCATCATCCTGGTGCAGAGAGTGAAAGGGTAAAAGTTGAACACAACGTAAGCCCAAGCCTGTCACATCAAAAACAATGAGTCAGTATTTATTTTAAAATGACAAAAGAAATTTTAAAATAAAGATTTTTCTTCTGAGTATTACCTCCCATGCTACATTGTAGCCAGTCACATTACTGGCCACATTCCGACTGGCGTGATCCATAAAGAAATAGCACTCCGCTAGGCCAGCCTGTCCCCAGTCAAAGTTGCCTAGATGGCGCAATCTCCTCAGACATCCGAGTAGAGATACTCATAGGGTTGAGGAAGCATTGACAAAGAGAGTAGTCCCCAATGCCAAGAACAAGAAAACCCGAACGAATCGGGTCACAGCAGACCGATCGGCTGTATCAACAAGATCCACATTGTGGAGCAGCCACTCCCTAATATAGCTGACAGGAATCTCGTCAAAGCTCTTGTACACCGATGTAAACCCCAACAGTTGAGTAACAGCATCAGGACGATGTCGCAGCTCGAAGTCTGGCGCAATAGGCCGACCCCGACCAGTCGGTAGCCCAGTGATCGCCGAAAAATCCGTAGGCGTCATAGTTACCTCACCCCAAGGAAGGTGAAAAGTGTGGGTAGTGTCCCACCAGAAGCACCGCAACACCTCATGGATGTTGCTGTAGCCGATGAAGCCCCCCAAGTTCTGGATGAACGTACCAAGATAGGTACCATTCACCCTCTCCTGAATCAGTTGAGGGAGTCGATCATAGATCTCCCTCACCATGTCCCCATTTTCCTGGATGCGAGTAATCCTCCTCCGTGACTACAAAACAAATATTTCAGCGTGTCAGCACAAAGTACACGCGCACATTTTTTTCTGTCATTTGCATAAATGCACATCAAGTCATTTCATTCATATTTGCTATAATAAATTTTTTTTTTAAATAAAAAAACTCAAAAGTTTTTATTTTTTTCATATATAATCTAAATCCCATTCCCAGGATCCCGGGATCAAAATAGAATATTTTTCAAGTGTTTAGTGAAGGTTTTTCTTCACTTTTCTTCATTGAAGCTTTTTTTCAAACAGTTTGTGTGCGACTTTCGGGTAACTTCAGGCAAGAAAAATTCACACATTTTGAGTCACCCCAACAAAATCAACTTGGGGGTTTCCATCTTTGTCATCGCTCTACACATACATGCTCTCGATTTCGAGAAATTTTTATCCTAACGTGTTCAAATTTGTAATTAAAGTAGGCACTTTAAACATGCAAAATTCACAAAACATACACACTTTTTTATACCCATATTGCATAAATTCACATTTTTTTGCTTAGATTCAACATGCAACAATATATATTTGCTACTTGGATACTAACAATTGCAAGATTGACATCAATAGTCCGGCAAATCATAGAAAAATTTCAGATTTAGGATACTTTGCGGAACAAATGGGTTTTTCAAAAATTCACCGTGGGTGGATCCAAAGAAGAGATGTGACTGCTCCGGTCACGATGAATATCGTTAGGATTACTATCCGAGAACGGATAGCGGACCCGATTCTGCGCCATCACCTCGTCGGCTTGTTCGCCACCGGCACCCACATCACCAAAAATCTCATTTTCTGAGTCCGAATTGTACGCCATGATCGCTACAAACAATTTTGGGCCAATAAACCTCAAAAAATTTGAGTGATTTCGGAAGAAATTTGGAAGAAATCGGAGAAGAATGGAAGAGTTGAGAGACAGAGAGAAGCACGGCAGCTTGTTGCTGCCTGTTGCTGCCGTTTTCTTCTTAAGAAGAAAAGGGAAAATTCCCTTTTCCCTCCAAGTTTTAGCATTTTGTAATTTGCACCCCCAAGTCCTTCTAACGGCAACTTAACGTCCAACTAATGGTCGTTAACCGAACGCCCTAACGGAAGTCCACCATCAACATATTTTTTAGAGCAATCCCCAGCCGAGCTACTCCCAACGGCCCTGCCGTCCAATCCATCATCTCCAGCTGAATCACCATGGGACTCTACACAGTATATCTCAGCAGATGCATCGCCAATGGTCGTGCGCATCATCCAACAAAGTGTCCCCTAGACACTGTTTTGCAGTGCATTCACACACGTTTGCACACCCAGTTACCCGGTCATTTCCCCAACAGGTTCGAGCTTGAGGCATATGAAAATCAACCGCTCAACGGCCCTGCCATCCAACACAGTTCAGAATCCGTCCCCCAGACGCCACACAAAAATAGTATCTTTACTTTACGTCAATTTACAGCTTATCCTAAACTATAATTTACCTCATTTTGCATTGGTACAACTTTCTTTTGGTCATTTCCCAACGGGTATAGACCCGGGGTCCAGAAGTGAACCATTCACACACTGCATCTTTCCGTTTCAAATTTCTTCCCTAAAGAGATTTGAACTACATTTTGTCCTGATTCTCTTTATAGAGATACATAGGCAGTCTCCCCTGGAGATCCGGTCTCCACAGAGCAGACCCTGTCGCTCATCCCCAGCAGTTCATTTCAAATATCTTCCCTGAAGAGATCTGAACTATGTTTTGACCTGATTCTTTTTATAGAGATACGTAGGAAGTCTCCCCTGGAGATCCGGTCACCACATAGCAAACCTTGTCTCTCATCCCCAGCAGTTCATTTCAAATTTCTTCCCTGAAGAGATTTGAACTATGTTTTGAACTGATTCTCTTTATAGAGATACGTAGGCAGTCTTCCCTGGAGATCCGGTCACCACAAAGCAGACCCTGTCGCTCATCCCCAGCAGTTCATTTTAAATTTCTTCCCTGAAAAGATTTGAGCTATGTTTTGACCTGATTTTCTTTATTGGATACGTAGGCAGTCTCCCTTGGAGATCCGGTCACCACAGAGCAGACCCTGTCGCTCATCCCCAGCAGTTCATTTCAAATTTCTTCCCTAAAGAGATTTGAACTACGTTTTGACCTGATTCTCTTTATAGAGATACGTAGGCAGTCTCCCCTGGAGATCCGGTCACTTTTTGACACATGTTGTCACCCGCACACATATACATATAGTCACACAAACTCCGATGTAGAGTTTGACCATCCAATTGCCAGTACGAAGCTGGATGTCTATATTTTTTCGACGACGCTCACTTAATTCTAAACAAACGTAGTCGAGGGGCTCTGTAGACACCAAGAATTCGTACACCTACATAATACGAATTGTCCAATAAATAACTATTTATTTACAAATGGACTAACACATGTTTCTATGATTATTTCAGGAAACAACATACACAACGGACTACCAATTTTCAACAAATACAATGAACTTCGGTTACATTAACATCAAGGGTCAAACTTAGAGATACAACAGGACTAACGACGTCCAACACACAAACAAACCTTCCGTTAGATCAACATCAAGGGTCTATACTGAAGATACACAGCTTAGAAGGGCCAAAGTACAAAACACAAAGCCTAGAAAAGCCAAAAACAGGGTTTGGTGCGCTGAAGACATTTCTGGTGCACCAATAGCACAAAACAAGGTTTGGGGCACGGGCACCATGCTAGGTGCGCCATTCACCAAACCAAGCTTTTGTCCTTAAAGCTTAGCCGTCGGCTGCTGAAGACTTTGAAGGCAGAGGAAGCTTCCTCCTTTCTTGCCCCCAAGAGTTACTCTCTCCCAGGCCTCCGATAAATAGAGCTCTCAGCTTTATCTTTCAAAAGGAGAAGAAGGAAAAAGGAGGAAAAAAAAGAAAGAGGAAAAAAAGGAACAACACACAACACACTCCTTCATCTAAGGAGAACACACACACACACACACACAATCTCTCTCTCTCTATATCAAGCCTCTTTTTGAGGAAGAAAAGAGAGAAAGAAAAGAGAAAAGAGTATTGACTCTATCTCAACACACACACAAAACGTAAGTCTTCCTTTCCTCGATTGGTAGCAGTGGGAGCACAACGGTCAGGCTACGAGCTTGCTTGATTCGGTATAATACAACAGCCTAGAACGTGGCCCGATTTCTGTAAAACGACTGAAGGTAACCCCTTTCGTTCGTTAGTTTAGATATGTAAATAGATGTAATAAATGTATGTAATTATTTCAAATACATTGTAAATGCATTGTAAATACATGCAATATATATTCTGTAAATAAACAAACTTGCAATAAATAAATACGAGCATGCAAATGTGCAGAGACCGAAAGGGAAAATTGGGTGCGTAAAACCTTCCCAAATCGTAACTTGGCCCCCAAACCCATAATCTAAAGTTTTTCTCCCATTTACTTTATAAACGAGAGTGGCAATTCTGTTTTGAAAGATAAACATGTTTTTCATGTTTATCAAACCATATAATCAAATAGAGGAAAATCACAAGACAAGAGCGAAAAAGGCCCAAAAGGACCGACCTTCTCCGAAGGGCGGATCCGGGGGCGCTCACAGTGTTCCAGCAGCGGAGAAATTGTGGCTGATTCCATGATCATCACAATATTGAGCAACACCATTGTTCTTTAATTCTGTTCCATTGTCTGATCTTATATCAGCAATGTCATCCAGTTTCTAAGTCTGGCGTCTTCTGAAGAGAGATGTAACAATGTCATAAGTTTCATCCTTTGAAGATGAAAGACTATTAGGGCCACAGTACAACCAATCAAAACAGAATAAAAACAAAGAACAAATACTTGTGAAAGAGAAATACCAATGTACTGTCCAATGTACTCAATGTAGAGAACACATTGGAGGACACAATTATATGGCAGCGGAATAATTAAAAAACAAGTATACGGAAGAAGTACAAAATTAAACATAGAGGAGTAAATTTTAATCAACAAGTAAATCTCTTGTTAATTGCTGCCAATATGGCAAAACTTTCACTAGGCAAAACTTTGTAGTTTAATACAAATATGAAAACCTACTAACTAGTGAAAATCATATGAAAAGCTTTAACATGTAGCTGATATAATCAATGAATATGAAACCCTAAAATTTATAAACTTTATAGACCCTTACAAAATACAATCTCCCTAAAATAACCTATCTCTAAAAGGATTAAAAACATATAAAATATAATCAATAATTAGAAACACCAAGAAAGGCAAAACTAATTAATTAATTAACCTAAACAATTATAAATATTATAATATCAATAAATCAATATCCAACAGAAGACATCATTTCAACCTAGGTGAATCTGGAGTAGTCGTCAACCACCACTAAAGTATACTTGCTGCCACTACGACTAGCATTGGTCACTAGACCAAATAGGTCCATATGAAGCAGCTGTAGAGGTCTCTAGTTGATAAACATGGCTTGCTCTTGAAAGAGGACTTGGTTAGCTTTCCCAACTGACATGCCTTACAAAGCTTGTCATGATCAGGTGATACCTTAGGTAGACCAATAACCAAGTTGTCCTTTGATAACTTTGAGATATACTTGAAATTGAGATGGCTGAGTGTCTTGTGCCACAGTCAGATGTTATCAATGGAGCTCTTTGCAACTAGACACAAGCTTGACTTCCTTTCAACATCATTCAAATCAACCATATAAACGTTTCCTCTTCTATATCCAGTCAAGATAGTTGAGCAAGTTTCATTGTCCTTAATAGTACAGTGAATTGAGTTGAACTAACATATCAAGCCCTTGTCACAAAATTGTGATATACTTAAGAAGATTATGATTCAATCCTTCGACCAGAGAAACTTTGCTGATGGAGAGATTTCCTTTTACTATTGCACCATAACCAATAGTCTTTCCCTTAGAGTTGTCACCATAGATATTTCTCCTCCTCACTAACAGCCATGAAACATTCCTAAAAATAAGACATTAAAATTCATAGTCCCCTTTTTATTATTGGATCCTGAGGGTTAGCAGGCTTTTGTAACCCATACCTATTTAACATTTGGAGGTATGAACTGTTGTATATTGTTTAGATTTACTTGTATCCATCACCAAGTCTATGTTAGAAGTGACCACTAGGCCTGTGTGTGAAGTGGTGTGGCAACTTGTACTTAGACTATTGCCTTATAATAGCTTAGGTTTATTTATTTTGCACTAGCCAAGTCCTTCAGGTGATGGCTGTTGTCTATCAGCCATCCCCTACCAGCCGTATCCCTCAAGTCTTCAGTCAGTACCTACCGACAAAGCTTCATCAGCAATGTGTGAAGATCTGAAGAATGACTGATGAAGTCTTGTCCTGAAGATCCGCCTATGTTACCAGCAAAGTCACTATTTGACTTTGTTGTAACGGTAATAACACATGGTTCATTAATTAAACCTTTCTATTTTAGGCTATCTTCCTAGAATGGACACTCTGCAAGCAGCACTTTGTCTACCTATTTTTAGCAAAGCTTGCAAGCACAGCTGGAGTCTACCTAGGAACCCACAGTTCTCCAATCAGGATTCAACAACAAGTTTTGGACATTTGATGCATATCACTTTGCATTAAATGCTCCCAATTAAAATCTTCCAAGTCTGAATCTCCTCTCAAACAGCTCCAAGGATCGGTCTGCAAGTATAAATAGAAGGCATCATAAAACATTGAAGACTCTCTTGTAGATTCTAAATATCTCAACAACCTTCAAAGTTTCCTAACTCCAAGTTCATTCAAGAGCTTCAAAGAATTATTTCAAAAATCATTCTGTGAAGAGCACTGTGATTGTGCTGCAAATTAAACTGCAACAACTAGGGCAAGAGTACCATGCCGTATCAAGTAATATAGTGCATAAGCACAAGTATCGATCCCAGAGGGAATGCACGGAATTTTCACTCCAACTAAGTACTGAAATTAAGCTAGCTAATTATATTTGAGCGAAAATAAATTTAGAATAAAAACTAAAAATAAAAGATAAATAAAATAAAAGAAAGCAATTAATATTTACATGGACGCAAAATGGTTTGGCACCAACAAATCAAGATAAAAGATAGAATTTAGGAATTGCAATATTCTAGTCTAGCCCATGTCTAATTTAATCCTCTCTCTACTTTTCTTTTACTCAAGTCTTGGTAGCCGAGAACACTAAATTGGTAACTATGGGCTCTCACCCCTATAGCAACCCGAATGTCCCCTACCTCGCGAATGGCTAAGGTGGATTGATTGCATGTCAGAACAAGTCCTCAATTGACTATCTATGAACACTCATTACCTCTCAGTCTAGCGTCACATAGACAATTATTGTGTTTTCGGAATTAATAGGAAGGGCTCTCGCTAACTATCCTATAATTCTAGTGATCATCTAATGGGTAGCTAATCCATCGGAAGCATTAGGAACACACAATAATAACCAAGATAATGGGTAATAATGGGTAGAGAAATAATCTCTCTATTTTTTTACAAGTCATGTCGATAGCCAGAGGCTATCGGTGTGTGTCAAACACCAACTATAAAATTGATCGGTCCGAAAAGTCAGGTAGCTCTCACTCACACAAACAATTCTAAAATCATTTAATTAGTAGCTAATTAATCAAAAGCATTAAGCCCATAAATTAATAACCTAGCATGCTTGTATACTAAATAGAGAGAGAGATTAAATTAAAACACTACAACGACATAGAAAAACAATTACTTTCCATAAATCATTAAGCACAAACCAATTCCATAATTTACAAAATCATTCAACCCTAGAAAATTACACAATAATCTTAAGATATAAAAATTAGAGAGAATAAACCGATTAAAGTATGGATCTATGGTTGAAATCACTTGCAATTGCTTCCTTGGCACTTGATTTGGTGCTCCAAACCTTCAAAGGTGATTCATCAATGGAGGAAGGAGAGAAAATGGGGAAGAAAGCTACAGCCCCAAAAGGGCTTCACAGCCCGCCTGGGACTATTTTTCTTTCTTTGGGGATACTTGGGAGATATTTAAATGAGGGGCAAAGAGTATCAAGGAAGCTAATGGCAAAATAGAAATAAAAATGAAGTTCAGGGGGCTGCTGGAACAGAGAGAGAACTGCTGGGGAGGCCTGAAACATGGCTGATTCGGATGGGGCTGCTCGTGGGCTGGAGCTTGGCTGGAGATGGGTGGATGGCTGGTCCATGGAGGGAAATGGGTGAGAATGAGAGGTGAAATGGGCTGGAAGGATGGTTGGTGGAGCGGGTGATGGGCCGGATCAGAAGGATCTATTGGAGAAGACCGTGGGTCACTGTTGGGCGGCACACGTGGCAAGACTGGGCGCCACCGCATTAATGAATATTTTCCCTAATTGCTCCGATACCCCCTGTGTTCTGAAGTTGTCTCCCGAAGTCCTTCCCCCTCCAGGCTTCTCATTTAAGTCCTCCGTTAGCTCTGTTAGCCCACTGTTAGCATATTTTGCCTTGGCTAACTTGACGGACTTTGACGGAATAGATTATAGCTCAACTTTGAAGCCCAAAATTGCCTCAAACTTTGTGCTAAACTCCGTGAATGCTCGTTAATATCTTGGAAACCTACAATGAAGCACAAATACACAAATAATAATATACATTTCGTAAATAGTTGTTTGCTTGTAAGATTTATATCTTTTCCTTTTCAGAGGTTTGGCTCCTCCGTCCTCCCATTTATAAGGGCAAGGCTGGTTGTCCCCCTCTAGTTTGTACTCTATTCTTATTCTAATAAAATCTTACAGGGTGCCGTCCCTGTTTCTCAAAAAAAAAAAAAATAATAAATAAATAGCACAAAATAAAAGGAAATAAAGAGAAAAATTCGTGGAAATCTTGAGCTCATCACACCCCCAAACTTAAGCTTTGATCGCCCCAAGCAAAGAAATAAAACAATTAGAATAAGCTTATGGACTTAGAAGAACCCGGCACTTGCTCAAGATCATATGCACGTTACCATGATGAAAATCAAACTCAATATTATAAACATGCATAATTAAGGTACGGTGTGATTTAAATGTAGCTTTCTTTTTCTTCAAACAATTAACCCACATTTCATAGCATATGCACATCAATAAATATCTTAACTCTAGCAAGGATTGAACGGTTAATGAGATATCAAAAATGAGCAATCAAACCGAAAGAGTTTTAAGTTTCACAAGGCAAGGACTCATATGACATGACAATATCAATAGGACTTTATAAGCTTGTAATGTTGGCCAAGGTTTGGGCTACAAATGAAGGATAGGATAACAAGTCAAGAGAGCAAATAATTTAAAGTCTTCACATAATAACTTGCTTCATGAAAGCATCACTCTTCAAAGTACCACCACCTCACTTCAACAACCCCTTAAACTTTAAACATTGGGTTGAAGAAAGTGCACTCTACCACAACAATTAAGCTCCACCCTTATGTCTCCTCGAGCATTTAAAGCATAATGGCATTTTCTTTTTTTCTTGCCTCCCTTGATTTTTTCTTTTCTTTTGATTTTTTCTTTTTTCTTTCATAGCACTTTATTCTTCAAGGGGACACTTTTTTAGCCATTCAACTCTTTTCAAACACTAACATCATCAACAATAAGGCACAAAACTTCCATGAAGCACACACTTCCCAACAAGCATCAAAAAATAAAATAATTCAAATCAAGCTCTCTTGAAGGGTGATCACAAAGTGTATAGGCTCATGGGATAGGATGATGTGGGTATAAGAAAATAAAGTCGAATGGGGGTCATTGTGTGCTCTAGGCACACGCCATTCTATAAATAAGCTGAAAAGGGACACTAGGGATTAATGTAAAATGGGTAGGTCGATATGGCTTAAACAATCCAAAGATGGCCTATATTATGCTCTTGTCACACACACAAGCCCAAACAAAGCTACTTTAATCAACAATTTTTAAGATCATCTCACGGTCATCAAAACTCAAAAATATGATACTCATCCGACATGTACTATCAAAGCTAGAGCATAGCATAACAATTCAACTCGAATCCAAACATGAGCATTATTAATTATGAATGAGCTGAAGATAGTATAAAAAGGACACACATATCCTCAACTATGCATATAATAAACTCAAGAATGAATCCAAGAAAATAATGCACATATAACTCTAACAAGCGCCAAAATTCAAAGCATTAAAAATAATGGAAAATTATCAAGCTCAAGACTTTCGGAATGTTCAAAGCTAAACAATCCAATTCTGACCCCGAAACTTAAAGTAAACGGAGAAGGGAAGGAAAGAAAACTCCCTCAAAGTTGATTTCTAATGAAGTCCGGGCCCGAGAGTAAGCCTACTCTAAAGATTTCCTCAAGCAAACCCTGACTTTGAAAGCTCAACCCCTGTATCAAATCAAGCTCAAAAGAAAAAGCATGAAAGCAATTATGTAATTAAATACAAAATTAAAAAAAATCTTTTTGTGTGGGGACACTATATACACCTCCCTACAAACCCACAAAACTGGGGAAGGCTTCGAAAAACGACACAAGCATATAAATACAAAAGCAAGAAAACTAAAAAGAAATGCTTAAATTACAATTAGCTTTGCTTAGTATCGATATTAGCATATAGGAGCCAAAATTAAATCATTTCCCGGCAATGGCGCCATAAACTTGATTGTGCTGCAAATTAAACTGCAACAACTAGGGTAAGAGTACCCTGCCGTATCAAGTAATAATGTGCATAAGCACAAGTATCGATCCCACAGGGAATGCACGTAATTTTCAATCCAACTAAGTACCGAAATTAAGATAGCTAATTATATTTGAGCGAAAATAAATTTAGAATAAAAACTAAAATTAAAAGATAAATAAAATAAAATAAAATAATTAATATTTACATGGACGCAAAATGGTTTGGAAGCAACAAATCAAGATAAAAGATAGGATTTTAGGAATTGCAATATGTTAGGTCCAAGGTTGCTCAATATAGGCTAGAAGGGGGGGTTGAAGAGCCTATGTCCAATTTTTGAAAATGATTCAAAAATCTTACTTCACTTAAGTTAGAAAAGATTTGCAGGCGGAAGACTTGTGAAGTATAGGACAAGTTGAGAATGGTTGATCTTCACAGGTCAATATCAGCAGTTCTCAACAGTTTGGAAATCTGGAATTTTAAAGCAACACAAACCATTCATAAACACACACAAGTAGACAAAGTATTTAATATGGTTCACACTTATAAATAAGTGCAACGTCCACAACCAAAGTGGTCAACTTTGGATTTGAAAATCGTGTACTAAGTTTTTCCACTAGATATTTTACAAACTAAATCTCTAATGGATTGTGTACAAAAATTTTGTTGACCAAGTATTTGTGTGGGAGAATAGATATCTATAAGATACAATTCTCGTGAGCTATGAAAGCTAGGTGTTGCAATCAATGAAGAGCTTTTAATGGACTAGACGTCTAAGTGTGAAGCTCTTCAATGACCAAGTACAGATAGGACGTTTAAGCTTTTAAGAACTTGAAGAAGATGAAGATGCAGTAGTTGAGGTTGTTGAAGTGTGTTGAATGCAACAAAGAAGTCTCCTTTTATATGCAGGAGGAAGCTTGGAGCCGTTGGTGATCTTCTAATTTGAATTTAAGAGCAATTAATGCTCTAATCTGGTTGTTGACTCCTGATAGGCTGTCCTGCAACTTGCAGTCTGTCTTCTGACTCTTTGCCAAAAATAGGCGGTCTGCGTTTGCAGGAGGAATGTCCTTTTCTGAGTATTTACCAAGAATGGAAACCTTCATTAAATAAGAGTTGCAGGTTAACGTTGTATCGTATTTAATGAGGTCTTCTAATTTGAGGCATATCTTCGGCAGATGTCTATCGGACGATCTTGGGGTCTTCAACATTGCTGATGAAGCTTTGCCGTAATGAGCTTGTCCGATATTCAAAGGAAGAACTGCTGATTCAAAGTTTTGCCTATTGTGCAGAGGACGTCCGATGTTCTATAGGCTATACTTCTTCAAGACTTATACAAAAGGCAACCCTAATCTATTCAAGCTATGCCTAAGTACAAGTTGCCACACTAACAGACACGCAGGCCCATTAGTCACCTTGTCTTAGACTTAGGTTATGGATTCAAAAAAATCTAAACTAAATACAACACAATATTTCTAGTCTAGTCCATGTCTAATTTAATCCTCTCTCTACTTTTTTAAACTCAAGTCATGGTAGCCGAGAACACTAAATTGGTAACTACGGGCTCTCGCCCCTATAGCAACCCGAATCTCCCCTACCTCGCGAATGGCTAAGGTGGATTGATTGCGTGTTAGAACAAGTCCTCAATTGACTATCTATGAACACTCGTTACCTCTCGGTCTGGCGTCACATAGAAAATTATTGTGTTTTCGAAATTAATAGGAAGGGCTCTCGCTAACTATCCTATAATTCTAGTGATCATCTAATGGGTAGCTAATCCATCGGAAGCATTAGGAACACACAATAATAACCAAGATAATGGGTAATAATGGGTAGAGAAATAATATCTCTATTTCTCTATAAGTCATGTCGGTAGCCGGAGTCTATCGGTGTGTGTCAAACACCAACTATTAAATTGATCAGTCCGAAAAGTCAGGTAGCTCTCGCTCACACAAACAATTCTAAAATCATTTAATTAGTAGCTAATTAATCAAAAGCATTAAGCCCATAAATTAATAACCTATCATGCTTGTATACTAAATAGAGAGAGATATTAAATTAAAACACTACAACGACATAGAAAAATAATTACTTTCCATAAATCATTAAGCACAAACCAATTCCACAATTTACAAAATCATTCAACCCTAGAAAATTACACAATAATCTTAAGATATAAAAATTAGAGAGAATAAACCGATTAAAGTGTGGATCCATGGTTGAAATCACTTGCAATTGCTTCCTTGGCACTTGATTTGGTGCTCCAAACCTTCAAAGGTGATTCATCAATATAGGAAGGAGAGAAAATGGGGAAGAAAACTACAGCCCCAAAGGGGCTTCACAGCCCGCCTGGGACTGCTTTTCTTTCTTTGGGGATACTTGGGAGATATTTAAATGAGGGGCAAAGAGTATCAAGGAAGCTAATGGAAAAATAGAAATAAAAATGAAGTTCAGGGGGCTGCTGGAATAGAGAGAACTGCTGGAGAGGCCTGAAACATGGCTGATCCGGATGGGGCTGATCGCGGTCTGGAGCTTGGCTGGAGATGGGTGGATGGCTGGTCCATGGAGGGAAATGGGTGAGAATGAGAGGTGAAATGGGCTGGAAGGATGGCTAGTGGAGCGGGTGATGGGCCGGATCAGAAGGATCCATTGGAGAAGACCGCGGGTCAGCTGTTGGGGCGGAGCAGACACGTGGTAGCAAGCTAGGGCACCACCGCATTAATGAATATTTTCCCTAATTGCTCCGGTACCCCTTGTGTTCTGAAGTTGTCTCCCGAAGTCCTACCCCCTCCAGGCTTCTCATTTAAGTCCTCCGTTAGCTCTGTTAGCCCACTGTTAGCACATTTTGCCTTGGCTAACTTGACGGACTTTGACAAAATAGATTATAGCTCAACTTTGAAGCCCGAAATCGCCTCAAACTTTATGCTAAACTCCGTGAATGCTCGTTAATATCTTGGAAACCTACAATGAAGCACAAATACACAACTCTAAAATAGCACAAAATAAAAGGAAATAAAGGGGAAAATTCGTGAAAATCTTGAGCTCATCACACCGTTCTTAGATTTTAATCTTTACTGCTCTTCATTGATTGTGATTCTAAACATTCAAGGAACGCGAGAGTTTAATCTTTCTAGATTATAACTCTCACCAAAACACTTGGTCAAATATTTTGTACACGATCTATTAGTTATCATTTGTAAACGATCTTAGTGGAAAACATAGTGCACTTTTCAAATCCAATGTTGACCACTTTGGTAGTAGACGTAGCACTTATTCATAGTGTGAACCACTTCAAATACTTTTTCATTTATTTCCTACACTTGTGTTTTGATTTTTACTTAGAAAATTCCAGTTTCCATTCTGCCCAGGAGAACGGCTGATCTTGTTCTTAGGACATCAGCCATTCTACCTTGTCCTATACTTCACAGTTTATTCCATTGCACACTATTTTCAAACTCATTTGTTAGTTTGTGAAGTAAAATTTATAAAAGTTTTAAAATTGTACATAGGCTATTTGTTAGGTCCTGTAGGCATGCTCAGAATATAGGCTAGAGGGGGGGGGGTGAATAGCCTATATGACCTTCATTTAAAATTTTATCCTATTTTGAAATATCTTTAAGAAGAAAGATGAAATATTTATCGGGTCTAGGCAATTTTCTCGCAAAGCAACTCTGCTGATGTTGGATCAGCAGGTTTGCTTTAGCAGACTATAGCTACTCTATCACAGTGGACTTAAGCAACTGATTGAAAATTGATATTATAATATTTGCTAGTACAAACGAGTTTGTGCAGCGAAAAGACTAATAGCAAATATATATAACATGGAAAATCAAAGTAGCTATAACAAGATTAGAACAAATACAACATAACAACATACATAAGTCTTCATTAGATGCAACTATCTTTTCCATGAACAAATTGCTTAATATGTAAAACATATAATACAGAAAAGATAAGTAGAGGCTGAATGTAGAGAAATATATTATATATTAAAACTCAGCAGAGGTTTACTCAAAGGTAAAAATGCATAATACATCAACCTAGACTCTCTATCCTATCTACCTTCTACGATTTCATGGAAAGGAAGACAAAAGGGAAAAGGGAAGACATACATAGAAACTTTCACCTTAGCAATCCCAAGTCCCTTAGAGAGAGGGAAATGGCAGTACCAATGTGAGAGTAATGTGAGAAGACAATATTATGGGTTGTTCAAATGGCAAGTATTTGAACAACTGAGTGCAAAGCACTCGACCAACTATGATGACACATTATTGTACAACCGACAACTCTTGCAATGGAATACAAGTTTACTGATATAAATGCAATATAGATTGTTAGCTCTGGATCTTCCTTGGACATCTACAACCTGATTTTGTCTTCAACGTCAAGCTGGGAGCTTAATCTCTTACAGTAGATCTGGAGTTTAGGAGCAGTAGAGACTAAGTCTTTTGAAGGAAGAACGAACTCAAATCAAGAAGTGAGTTCTTGACTAAGCGAAGTGTTTTGCCTTATGAATTTTTGATTGATCACTCTCACACAAAGTGTTTATTCTTAGAATTGTGGTTTTCCCATTTTCTAAAGTTCTCACACTTGTGTTTCACACTAGCTCGCTCGCACTTTGGAAGAGGGATGAAAGATTTCTTTTATAGGCGAAGAAGCAAAGATTCGTTGAGACTTGAGTAGATTTCTAACCAATGGTGTTTTTGTCTTCTAGTGCATCAGAGTACATCTTGAGGACTGTTTGTTAAAGAAATCTTCCTGAAGATCTTGACTTCGAATTCTGTCCGAAGAAAGAGGCTATCGTTGGATACGATTTGACATTGCAAGCCTGTCTGTGAATAGTGTATTGTAGCTTGTCCTTCATTGATTTGTCTTGAAAGCTAGGATCAAGTACAGGAGAGAAAATATCCAATGGATAAGAGTGAGACTTGGATATTTGGACGTATCATTATGCTGAAAAGGAGATATGCAAAAATGCTTTTGCGAATCCCTGTAATCGTGGCAGCTTTGAAGAAACGACTAGCTTTTCTCTTTGAACTAAAAAACACTTTTTGCAGTACAAACATTTTTTCTTTAGGATACACAAATAGGGAAATCATAATTAATTTGCCCATGTGATCCTTTGGGAAGTGTGTTTGGGAAGTCAACATTAAAGTTGATCAACTAGATACATTTGAAATAATATCTAGTTGATAAATATCTTAGATCTAAGCTGGACTTCCAATTTCACGTCATCAGTCTTCTTAACATGCTGGAGCTTCCAGACCTCAAGGTCTGTTAATTGAAGGCTGTTGATCTGGTGAAGAGTAACTGCTTAGTGAGACATCTTCTAGTGAGATGTTTGCTGATGCTTGACACTTGTAGAGCTAATCCATTTGAGTGATCATCATAAGTTGGCAGGACAAAGACTCGGATATGTATAAAGACTTCCTAGTCTAATGACCTATATAATCAACGAGTTACCACGCATCGTGGAATATACGTTGTAATGGTGACGAGCAAATTACGGTTTGGAATAAGCAAACATATATAACAAATGTTGTGCAGGCATATTCCTAACACTATTTAACCCCCCTTCTAGCCTATTTGAGCCTTTCCAACCTAACAATTTGTATCAGAGCGTAACTCTTTGAAAACTAATTTTTTTGAGATTAAACTCTTGAGTGATTAAAGATCCAAATGGCCCATCATATGTTGGAAACTTCAAATGTGAATCACGTACCAATATTGAACAAAGTTCACTTTGATGTATGGAAGGACAAATTGAAAAGACATATGAACTCTATTGTGAAACGTTTGTGGAAATGTGTTATGTAAGGTCCAAGAATTCCAATGAAGGCAAATGTGTTAGCTGTTGTTGATGGTAGTGCTCATCCTGAAAGTCCCAAACTAGAAATGGGATGATGAAGATAGGAACTTGTATTAATATCAAGACACTTGTCTTTTACATGGTGTCTTTCTCAGACTTTTGGACATTCCCTTTATCAACTTTTCATGATACCAGTACTTTGTTGTCATGAAATTATGCAGTATATAAATAGAGACATTCATCTTAAAGTAACTGCAAAGGGAGAATTTAGAATGTGTAAACAAAATATAAATGTTTTTACAATCCATACAATTCAGAATAATTTTTTTCCAATCAATCTGACTACTTCAATCATCAAGACCCCAATTAACTAGATCATCAATATGTCTTCTTCAAGTAGTCAGATTAGTCGTGGAGCTTCTTTGAATATTGGGTCTAGGTCCTTGATCTCCATCACTCCCTCTCTCCTTAAAAGGATTCGTCCTCGAATCATCACCTATATCAAAAGGAAAAAGATCAAGCTTCCCGAACTTTTTCCTTTTGATATAGGTGATGATTCGAGGACGAATCCTTTTGAGGAGGGAGGGAGTGATGGAGATCAAGGACCTAGACCCAATATTCAAAGAGATCCGATGGTAATAACCGGAGGCCCAATGATAAGAGCGCGAATCAAGAAAGTTCGGGAAGCTCTCGTGACACTTGTACACTCAATCAAGGCCAACACAACTCAAGGCAGTAAAGGACGGATCGTATGTGTGTTGGAGGGATGTTTGTATGAAGGACGAAGTTTCTGGCGACAGAGCGATCGCTCTGTCTCTTCTAAAGCGATTGCCTTGGATTCTGCCTAACAAGTGATTGCCCTGTCTCAAGAGGAAGTGATCGCCCTGGACTCTGCTTGGAAGGCGATCGCCCTGAATCGCTACAAAGCGATCGCCTTGTGTCCCGTTTGTCAGTAACGCGTTGTTTGATAAATTTTTTATCAGTTTTGGTAACTTTAGGATATTTTAGGTATTTTTATTTCCTAATAAACGTTTCCTAGGTTTAGTTGGATTGTTAGGCCTATATAAAGGCTTCTCTTTTCATTGTAAAACATTAACATTGATTATTATTAAATTGAATTGAGTTTTCACAATATTGTGAGCCTTTTGAGAGATTTCTTGGATTAGAATTCTCAACCCTTGAACTTATCAAGTTTGTTGAGCTGCAGACTTATGGCGTTCCGTGATCTTAGTTCCTAATCAATTGCGATTAGTGGGTTAAGGTTGCACCCCAAGGTTCTAGGGATTAAATCTGCCCTAGGGTTGAGGGAAGCTCCCTATCTTTGTTTCAATTCATTGTTTTTTATTTTTAATCCGCGTTCTTGGTTGGTTCTGCTTTGTCACGATCTTGGAATCACATCACAACCTTTGTTTATAACGGATGTACTACTGTCCTTGTCATTAAAAAATTAGGAATTGAGTAAGTAGTTTACAGCTTTAAAAGGGTAGGTATGGACATGAAAGGCCATCTTTTAAGTTGCTGTAGTCTGACTATTATAGCTTAGATCAACAGACCTAGATTTTGATCACGGTGAGTTGATCAATTTCAGAAAGGCAATTATCAAAGAGGTTGAAAGTTGGTGGTATACAAAGAAAATGGATTGTTACTCAATATAGCAAATTTACATAGATAAGTTTGCTGATTGGTTCTCAGCAGAGTTTGTGCAAGAATTGTATGATCATTTCATTAAGGTCAATTCTTCATTCGTCAAGAAATGTTGAGTGAAATTATACGATGAAGAGCAAATTATTAGATCAACACAATTAAAACACATTGATTCATGCTATCAGAAGAATTCAGAAAAGTGGATAGACATGAAGGAAAGTTACTGAACTTGTATTCAATAATCCAAACAGTTTTGAATATGTTTCTTTAGGGATCAGCTAATTACAAGAACAATACAACAAGAATTTGACTAAACTGCTGTTTACAAGACAAAGATAGACAATGATTCAATTTTGAATTAAAAATTTGTTACAAAGTTTTATCCAAGATATCCTAATCGAGAGGACATGGTGAGTGAACAGAAGTCATGGACTTCGGAATAGATCAAGTTGGCTATGTCCGTTTTTGATCTCCTCCAACTTTGGGGGAGGAAGAATACGTTCACATCTAGAGGTTACTCAGGAAGAACCTCAGGGTGATAGCTGTCAAGGATTTACTGCTTTGGCCACGAATCCCCTTTGATATGCACAGGGGTGATGGCTGGTATACTTACATATGACCAGACGAGTTGTTTGAAACAACAATTTACCAGATGCTTTCCGGACATTTGATAAATCTTATCTGGGATCTTCTCTATGATGCTCATGTATACATGCATAGTTATGATGGTCAGATAGGTATATGCTAAGTGGTTTTCATAGTGATTCATTTGAATTCAATTTAGTGTATCAATAAGATTGATAACCAAATGTTAGGAATGGAGTGAAATCACTTAAGAACATAATTAATAATCTTCTATCTTACTTTTTAATATAAATGATTTTAAAGACATTCTTAAGTGTTCTGATAATCAAAGGTCTGTACATACAATTCATCTTTTGCCTACAAACTTTTAAGATTACCAGACAAGACAAAAGAAAGTTTCTTTTATCAAATAATTTTAAGAAGCAAGATTGAAAATTAATAATGAATGATTTCTGGAACAAATGAGTTAATAAAATTTCTCTCAGATATTATAAATGTGTCTTTAAAAGTGATTGAAAAGAAGTTTTTCACAGTTATGAAGATTTTTGATTTTGTGAATGCATCTTTGAGAATTTTAAATCAACTCATCATGAGTAACATAAATAAACCAAAACAACTTTGAATGAATATGAGAGAGTTATACCCAGTTGTTAAAGTGTTGACTTGATCGATATCTAGGATTTGAGCTTAGTAACATTTTGAGAAAATTTTGAATCAGTGTTTAGCATCTTGTGGAATCTGTAAGCAGTTTGTGAGTTTCTTTATAGTATAGTTTGAATGAAGAAAGGATTCTACTTATACTCACAGAGGTTAGACTAAAGGACTTACAATAATAGAGTTTTACTGTTGAAGTGTCCTTTTTACATGCCTTTGCAGAACTAGGCTGTAAATCTGATGTCTTGACTTCTGAGAACAGTCTTTACTTTAAATGAAGTAGTCAGTCTTTGTAAAGTGTGCCTCCACCTTTAATAGACTTAGGAAAAGGACAAGTCATTTAAGGGTTTTACTCCTATAAGTCAGCACATATAACTAAACTTATGAAGTGTTTGTTGGTAGATATGGATGTTCAGCCAACTAGGTTTTGAAACTTGTTTTAAGGTTATTTTAGGTCAGCTGATATGGAAAGTACTGACCAGTTAAAAAAAACATTTTCATAAAGCAAGTCATACAAACACATAGATATATCATGAAGAGCATAGTATGATAAGACTTTATGCAACATGTCTGATAATAAGTTATCAAGAGATTCAGCAGACATGGGTGCATGCATATAACAAAGCAGTCACTGACCTGATTTATGTATATGCTGGCGAGGTGATCTTTTTCAACATCTTGGATTTATCAGTAGAATTCTATAAGATAGTGCCGTAGTCCAAGAGATATTGATTTGAAGTTGTGCTTCTTCAAGTGAGTGAATGACATAGAAAGTTGTTTATAAGTAATCAGCAGTCCTTCATAAATCAGCAGCCAAGTTGATGTCTGCCGATGGAGAGATATGTTGCATTTTTGACTTAAGGTCTTATGAGTTCCTACCTTAAATACCCATAGAAAGATTGTCAGCAACATTTGTGAGCTAAAATTAGCTCCAAAAATTCAATAATACAAGTGAGACTTAATAAGCGCAATAATTGAATAATTACTCAAAATATAGCTTATAAATGTAACCCAAAACAATCACGAAATTAAGAACTAGGGTTACTTTCTCACTATACCCTTTGAACATTTTTGCTCATAGTGGTTGAAGAGCTTGTTCTGAAGTTGAGCGAAAGTCCATTGAGTATACCTTTTAGGTAGAAGCGTTCCGTTGAAGAAGAACAATTTCATCATAGATGTCCTTAGACCAAGAGCTAATATTCACAGTGATTTAGAGATGACATAAATCTGATTTCCCTTGAATTACCTTTGAAGATCTTCTGATTTCATTTGCTTTAAACTTTCAGTGATTTCTTATGATACAAGATCACAAGTATTTGAACTAAGAAGCTTTCTCGAAAAGGTGTTAGATTGAAACAATCGTTAGCCTTATATCAAGATGACAATTTCTCAGAAGTAAACTAGAGTAATTCATCCATCAAGTAGTAGACACATTTGTTAGAGGATATGACATGAATTCGAAAAAGGATTAATTTTTAAGAAGAACATTATCCTTAGCAAGTCAAACTCTATTTGACTATAGTACTTCTATTCATAATGTCAATTGAAGCTATCATATGAAAGATTTTCCTATAGTAATCATACAGTCATCATAATAATCTTTTCTCATAAGTTTTTGAAAACAAAATTGATTTTGATTTGTAACAGTATTTTCAAAATAGCTTCCAGGTCTCTCAGTCAAAAGATTTTTAGAAATGAGAATTTTAAAAACAATTCTTTTTTACTATGCATCTAATCTGAGCGACTGGATCTAAACTCTCAGGTTGTCAAGCCTGGAATAAAGTTTACAGAGTACTGGCTTTGATACCAATTGTTAGGTCCATGAGGATGTTCTCAGAATATAGGCTAGAGGGGGGGTGAATAGCCTATATGATATTTATTAAAAATTTCATCCTATTTTAAAGTTTATGTTGAGAAACATGGATGAAATGATCAATATGAAAAGGTCATCTTCCTAGTTCAAGCAACACAGCCGATTATAGTGGAATCAGTGGATATGCATCAGCAGACTTGAAGAATAGCTGATAGGAAGATATAGTTATACTTAGCTGGTATTTAAGCAGCGGAAGAATAAGCATCATAAGTATAACAGACAAGATTAAAGTAGCTGTAAACAAATAGATACATGTTTATCATATCAGCAAACTAAAATCTTGTATTAGATGCATCAATTACTTTCCACAACCAGATTGTACAAGATATATATATATATATATATCATATTTTACAGGAAAGATACGTAAAGGCTGAATGTAATAAAATGATTTATATTAAAATTCAGCAGAGGTTTGCTTATAGACAAACATGCTTAGTACATCAACCTAGACTCTCTAACCTAACAATCTCCTAGGACAGAAAAAGGAGAGATTAATTAAGAAAGCGAAATCTTATGTATCGAAAATACATTGGAAGACGTAGTCAATATTTATTGAGTTGTCTTCCTGTAGTATCAACTCGATAGATTTGTTGTGAGAAGAAAATATTAGGCGTTGTTCAAATAACCAGTATTTGAACAACTGAGTGCTGAGCACTCGGCCAAGAGTGATGACAATTCATTGCATAATCGACAGCCCTTATAATGTAGTATAAGTCCGCCGATATGAATGCAGTATGGATTATTAGGCTAAGTTCTTCATCGGACATTTTCAAGCTTGATCAATCTTCAATGACTTGCAGGATGCTTGGTCTCTAGCTGTGGATTTGAAGTGTAGCTGCTGAAGAGACTGAGTCTTTCGAAGGAAGAAAGAACTCAAATCAAGAACAAAGTTCTTGATCAAGCAAAACTTCTTAGCCTTTGAAATTTCTATTTTCTCTCCCACAAAGTGTTTGTTCTTACACTTGTGTTTTTCTCACTTTTGGTGTGGTTACAGATTGGAAGCACTTAGATCAACATCCACCATTTTCGCTGGCGCATTCCATTAATGTGAGAATGAGAGTCTTTTTTTATATGCTGGAGAAGATGAAGTAGTCGTTGGAGCTTGGATGAGTTTTTGCCCGTTGGAGATCTGGATAATTAATGCATCAGAGTGCATTGTTCAAACTGTTGGGCAAGGACCTTCCGTTTAAGCTTTGTCCTGAAGTCTGTTCGTGATTCAGGTTGGATGAAAGACACTTGACGAGCAGGCCTGGGGTGTAGCACACTGTGTTTGGCCTTTTATGGAATGTAGCCTTGGAGACTGGGACCAATACACGAAAGAGGAAATATTTTCTGGATAATAGTGAAAGCACAGACATCGATGCGAATCTTTAGCTATCAGTAAGATCTTTGAACGGGTCTATTTTTAATTGTAGCTTAGAGCAACGACCGATGTTCCTCTTGAGAATAATCAGCTTCTTTGCAGTTGTCTGATGAAGAGCATGGCTGATACTTGGATCTGCCGATGTAAGACTGCTGTGGTAAAGAATGCTAATGAGACATGGCTAGTAGAGATGTCTGCTGGTGAGACATTACTGGTAGACATGTCTGCTGGCGCTAATAGAGCTAATCCATATGAAGAGTCATCTTTACTTGGTAGGACAAAGACTCGGACATGTACAAAGACTTTCTAGTCTAATGACCTATCCATTGTTTCATCAAGCTGCTACACTAACAGGTACGCAGCCTTTTTAGCCACTTGTGAAACATGCGTTGTAAAGGGAACACGCAAATCACTGTGTCGGAATATGCAGAGATGTGCATCAGCTGTTTTCACAGGCATATTCCTAACACATGTTATTTTCAAGTTTCTTTTTTTGTGAATAAATAACACAAAATAACCTTTTAAGTCCTTCTGAGTTGCGATTATCAAAATTGCTTACTTGATTCAATTTTGTTGCTGCTTTTAATTCTTCTGAATCATCATCATCTGAGTCATCTGAGTTGTCTAAATTGTTATCATCATTTACCATGAGGCATTTTATGTCTTATTCATCTTTGTTCTGTCTTGATCCCTCTTTGACACTTGATTGGATTGAGGAATAGATTTCTTCTTGTAAGACAAACCAACTCCAATCACTAGTATTATAATAGTTATCTGATGTAGATGCATAACATGTATAATGATCAAAACATATATCCCTATGGTAGGCCATAAATATGAATGTGGATCTTTCACATATTGTTAAGCTTGGAGATACTTAAACCTCTTAAAAACCTGCTCTAATACCAATTGAAGGTTCCAACGTGCGTTCTGTAGCACAAATACAAACTATTGCAGGTTTAATAATAATCTTTGGTATATAACAGATAAGCTCTAATACCAATTGAAAATTTAATCCCAACACTATTATAACACTCCGTGGTATAGAACAACTATGTTCTGATACCAATTGTAAGTTCACTTCTTTTAACATTCAGTTTTCCATTATGGCTCATAATACATTAACAAGTGATCTTTTAGCTGTTATTAAACTTTGATACCAATTCAGGGGTTGAGATAACAAGGTTCTTATACACAGTCAATTTTTTTAAGAACAGTAAAAGAAGGTAGTTTCCTGATTAATAAAGTTGAACTTCTGTAGAAGAGCTAAGCTCTTTTGATAATAAAATGGTTTGATAATCAAGTGTCTTATAACAATAACACTGATCACGCCAAAAAGATTGTGGGTGAACGTGTCTGATCCACATGTGTAGTCTAGTAGGATTTCGGCTTACGTTGTAGGGATTGTCCTTGAAGTGAGAGTAGCTTCAAACCTGTGATCAACAAAGAACACCGTAAGGAGTGCTGGGTTATCCCAGCAATAACCCTCAGGCGCGAGAATCAGTAATACTTCATGTGAAAGGTAAAGCTAGGAAAGTATGTAAGCAAGTAATCTGCATATGCCTTATGAGGCTTGTTGAGGGTGCTTTTTATAGGGAGAAGTCATAATCCTATTTAGTTTTGGAATGAGATAGATATGATCAATTTCCATGTCTTTCGGATTATGTTTTCTTGTCTGCTTGGGACTGGTGTATATCAGAATTATAGTAGGACTCTATTTTACCGAGCTGATGGGGTAACATCGAGGTCGGCCTGGTATGTATCCAGGTCACTCGATGTTAATGCGGTCAAGGTCGTCCTGGTTCATATCCAGGTCGCACTGTGTGTCCCTGTGGTCAGCGCGTTGGGAGAGTATACTAGTGAAGTAAGCGACCTGATGTGGTATGATTGTCAGGTCGTCCGTTACTCCCGAGGTTGGCGATCCAGGTCGAACAATCGAGCTGTGCAGTCGACGTCTTTGTCGGGTGCAAGAGGTGAACAAACCAAAGTGAACCTGGTCGCTATTTTCGAGCTGGCCTGCTTTGTGGGTCTCCGATGCCACCCATGTTGTCGACCTGGTACCTATTGGACACGTGGTGTTTGCCACGTGTAAAGTTGGTAACCGAGGGTGTTCAGTAGCCCCCTACTTCTAAGAGAGAGGATTTATCCTCGTACTCATGAAATCATTTTGTTGCTCTGAGCTGAACCGTTTCATGGTGAGCTTGTTGGCTCCTAGGTCGACCTCCTCTGTTGTACTTTTTTTTTGGCAGGTGTGCGCATTTATTACTCGTGAAGCTCGAGGCAATCCAGGTGATCGGTCATTTCAAGTTTTAAAAATTGGCGGTTCCCATTCCAATTCCAAAACGTCATCGTGCCAAAGTCCGCGGCTTCTGTTCGGGTCAACCCGACGTATTCGGACCCTCTATATAAGTGGTTGTTCCATCGTGTAGGTCACTTTTCTAGAAATTTCAAAATATCTCCGGCATTCCAAGGCAATTTCCGACAGGCTGCTTTTTCCTCAAAAGCTTCCATTTTTTAATTGTTTCTTCGTGTCTCCTCTCTTTTCCAGTCGTTAGGTTAGTCTCCTACCTTTCTGGCTTCATTTCTTTTGTACTTTCAGCATATATTTTGTGGTTTGGTTTGAATTTTCCTTTACCGTATCCGTTTTCCGGCGACCGGTGTCCTGTTTCATCAAGGGTTTTGCGTCCGTACTGGTGTTTTCGACGAGGACATTTTCCCCTCATATTGTAATCATATCCACCTTCAGTTCCTCCTCTTCGTGTTCTCCTTTCGCGAACATGAGGGTTAAGCGAACAAACTAAGGTCCCCTATTTGCTAGGCCACAAAAGGGTAGAGCGATCTTTAAAAGCGAGGATAGTGACTGGCAGGTCATCTTGCCGAGTGAAGCCCGTGATTTGTTGGTCGCATAGGGTGCGAACTTGGAGGGTCTGGTGGTCCCCGAGGATGATCCTTACAAGACCGACGACATTCCCTTCGGTAGCTCGATGCGAATCTTTGAACGGCATGACATGGCTATGACAAGTTTATTATACTTGTATTTTGATGAGGCTCGAGTTGCTCGTCCCGGGCCAACTCGCAAAATTGTTTCGTCTTCCAGAGTCAGCGCTTCGATCTCCTCGTCAAGTTATTCCAATGCAAATTTTGCTTTGCGAGCTCAGCAGCCTAAGAAGAAAAAGTCAAGGTCTTCCACCGAGGAGGATGTTGTTAGTTGTGCCTTCCGTGATTGGCGAAATAAGATTACCTCGTCCGATGTGGATGCTTGGACCTCGAAGTTCTTCTGCGACCCTGGTTATTACCGCAGTTTTGTTCCCGATCCGGGGTTTGGACTGGATAACTTAAGAGCTATGAGGGGCTGAGTTAGATTTTACCTCAGCTTTTTCGACCTGGGACTTCGATTTCCCCTTGACCCTTTCATTTGTGAATTCTTAGACGTTACTTCCATCGTTCCCCTCGACCTTTCCTGGAATACCATGAGAATTCTTCTTTGCTTTATTGTTTGTACTCGCCTGCTCGGTTTTGAGCCGACCATGTCTTTGTTTTGTCACTACTTCCACCTCGACCGTACTAATAATCGGTTGCAGGCAAAAAGCCATAATTATGGTGTAAAACTTTTTTTTGATCCTCCGAGCAAGGTTCCTTACTAGGCCGATAAAGTTATCGCAGTGGAAAGCAGGTTGGGCTGGAACTTTAAGGTGCCCACCGAGGACCCTTACACCTTGCTTCGTCTTACTGACTTGGACGAATATGACAAGTTTGCTAAACAGGCCTTGGAAATTCCCTTGGGTGTTCGAGGTGGTACCCAAGTGAGATAGTGTGATTAGAGGGAGATTGTTAAGAGCGAGGACCTGTTGTACGTCGCTGGGCTTTTGCCAAGGAAGATAAATGGCCTCGAGCCGATGTGTACTTTCTCTGAGTTCGATTGCTTTCTGGGTTGGCTGAGGCATAATGGCCTTGTATTCCAAAACCACTGTACTGATTGTTGGCGGGATCCAAAGACGGGCTGCTTACTAATTGGTTGTCTTACTTCGATGAACCTCATTGTTATTTAGCTGTTGGATACCTCAACCCTGTTTCTGACTTGTTTTTTTTTTTTTTTTTTTTTTTTTTGCAGGTCTGGAAGACCTTGATGCCATGAGAGGAAGCGCAGGGAAGCGTGTTCAGGCAAAGTCTGCTCGCTCGGAGCAGCTCGGCCGGGCTCGAGTTTCGGCGAGCTTGGATGGTACGGCTGAGGTGCTCCCCACAATTCCTGCTGATAAGGGGAAGGAGAAGGTCGTCAACCTAAAATCCTCAGTGAAGAGGACCAGGTCGTCATCTGAATCTGTCCCTACAAAGAAACTCAGAATCGAGGTACCTGCTGTTACATCGGATGAAGCTCCTGCTGCTGTGTCGGATGAAGCGGCTCAGGAAGGTAGGGCGAATAGCGTAACCAGCCCGTCCAAAGAAGTACGATCTCATTCCAGCTCGGCTGCCCCTAAGCAAGCAGACCCTGATTTGGGCCACATCGCCCGAGGTGTTGAAATAGGAAGGACAGCCGTTCTTGAGATCTGCAACGACGACCTTGGCGGCCTATATGATAGTTATTCGCCATCCCACCTCGCCGGGGTTGTTGGGGACAAACTGATTAGTGTAATTCCTTTTGGCCTTTTGAGCTTGCAGAGATTTGTTTCTTGCTTTTCTCCCTTATCTGATGACCATTTAGCTTTTTAGGCTGCCACAGCTATCAGGTCTTATGACAATAGGTTAGCTGCGACTAATAAAAAGAGAAGGATATTGACGACTCGGGTTGCTGAGCTTGAGCAGCAGGTCACCGAGGGAGGGAGCAAAGCTGATCTTGAGGAAGTTCGTACTCGTATCTCTGTGCTCAAGCTCGATGTTGAGAGGCATAAAGGTGACGTGAAGCTGAGCCAAGATTTGGCTGCTGAAAGGTTGAGGCTGCCAATAAGGCTTCTGAAGAGGTCCAGCGATTGCAAGGCGAGCTGGCAGGTGTCAAAGCCGAGCTATTAGTGGCCCGAGGTGATGCGTTCAATGCACAGGGCGAGTTGACCAAAACAAAGCTGAGCTTAGAAGGGAGGATTGGTGATCTTGAACGTCAGTTATCTGTGGCGAGGAAAGTGCCTAGCTCGGAAACTGTCATCGCTGACTTTAAAAAGACTCAGTCTTATAAGAACGAGATCTTTTCGTATTACGAGAAAGGCAAAGCTCAAATCTTACGAATGGCTGCTGCGTGCAGGGTATCCCTTAGAGATTTAGTGAAGTGGGAAAATGTCGAACATAAGGGTGACCTCGCTCGTAGGGGTCACGAACTGGTTCCCTATCGTTCTGAAGAGCTCGAATTGATAGCCAAGATGGATACTGAGCAAGGTCGTGATCCCTGGGTACCTCCCTCTCCTTTCAGCAACAACGTCCCTTATCTGCTCGATGCCCTTGATGATGGTGACGATGTGTCCTTTGACGGAGATTTTAAGCTAAGTGAATTCGAGGGAGCTAAGTCTAATTTAGATGCCCATGCCAAGGCGTTGTTCGAGGCGAATGACCGAGCTGACCCTTAGTTTTGACCTCGCTGCGTCGAGTTTGTCTGAGCCTGTGGGCTTTGTAAGAAACAATGTTCCTCTTTATTGGGCCTGGGAGTCTTGAACATTTTTGTCTATATGTTCTGAATTATTCTGTCTTCATGTGATGGTGTAGAGTTTGTTCGTTTAATATATTATTGCCAATTTTTTACCTCGCTTAAGTTTGTTTTGACCAAGAGTGGTTTTTGTTCACAAATTTTCTAGTTAAGGGAGGGGTAAGTTTCTGTCCTCGTTGTGATCGAGGAGTCTTCTAATCCATTCTCTTTTTCATCATGGTGAAGGGCAGGTTGTGGGGTGACTTCGACATGGCGAGGTCTCTTTATACTTGCGATCTTCTTCAACTTGGTGAAGAGTAGGTCGCAAGGTGACCTTGGTGCGGTGAGGTGCTTTTTGAACTTACGATCTTCTTCAACTTGGTGAAGAGTAGGTCGTAAGGTGGCCTCGACGTCGCGAGGTGCCTTTTGCACTTACGATCTTCTTCAACGTGGTGAAGAGTAGGTCGTAAGGTGACCTCGGCATAGCGAGGTGCCTTTTGTACTTACGATCTTTTTCAACATGGTGAAGAGTAGGTCGTCAGGTGACCTCGGCATGGCGAGGTGCTTTTTGAACTTACGATCTTCTTCAACTTGGTGAAGAGTAGGTCGTAAGGTGACCTCAACGTGGCGAGTTGCCTTTTTACTTACAATCTTCTACAATGTGGTGAAGAGTAGGTCGTAAGGTGACCTCGACGTGGCGAGGTGCCTTTTGTACTTACGATCTTCTTCAACGTGGTGAAGAGTAGGTCGTAAGGTGACCTCGACGTGGCGAGGTGCCTTTTGTACTTACGATCTTCTTCAACGTCGTGAAGAGTAGGTCGTAAGGTGACCTCGACGTGGCGAGATGCCTTTTGACAATGTTGAGGAAAGTAAATTTGCAGTCGATGCCGGATTGGAGAAACTCTTTTTTTTTTTTATTGATAACATCTGTAACAGCATTACATTAGTGATAGTATTTTTTTAAATGATCCGCATGCCAAGGATTCTTCAGTGGTGTGCCATCCTGTTCAGCGTTTCTGCTTGTCACCTCGATCTTTCTGAGTACCCAATCTCCGATGTTAAAGGATCTTGTTCTGACTCATTTGTCGTGGTGAGCTTTGGCGAGCTGCTTGTAGTTGATCATCCTGAGTCTTGCCTCCAGCCTTCTTTCTTCCAGGTAGTCGAGGTCAAGCCCCTGAGTTGTGGCATTGTCTAGCTCGTCAAAATAGACTACCCTTAAGGTTGGTAGGGCCATTTCTATTGGGGCCATTGCCTCTGATCCGTATGCCAGCGTGAAGGGATTTTCCACGGTTGAGCCTCTGACCGAGGTACGAATTCCCCATAGTACAATAGGTAGCTCGTCGAGCCATCTTCCTTTCTTCTCATCCAGCTTTCTCTTCAAGGCATGGAAGATCTTTTTGTTTCCTGCTTCGGCCTGACCGTTTCCTTGGGGGTGAGCAACCGAGGACTTCCAATGCTTGATACTCATCTGCTCGTATCTCTAGGTAAACTTGGTGGAGAACTGGGTACCATGGTCAGATACAATGGCTCGGGGTAGGCCAAATCGGCACCAAATATAGTCGTGTACGAAGCTGATTGCCTTCTCCTCGGTTATGGTAGCCAATGGTTTTGCTTCTATCTATTTTTACCGCCACTATTAAGAACTCCCAGCCTCCTTTGGCCTTTGGGAAGGGTCCTATGAGGTCGACCCCCCACATATCAAATGGCCAGGCTGCGACTACTGGTGTTTGTGGAACTGACGACAGTCTTGGGATATTAGCGAATCTCTGGCATTTGTTACATTTTTATACGTAGGTCTCTGCATCCTTCCGCAAGGTTGGCCAGTAATAGCCATGGAAGAGAATTCTGTCTGATAGCGACCTCGCACCTGGGTAACCCCCACATACTCCTTCATAAACTTCGGCGATGAGGTCTTCCACTATCTCTGGTCGGACATATCTCAGTAGTGGCTTAGTGAATGATCTCCTGTATAGTACTCCAGCGATGACTGTGTAGCGAGCTGCTCTCTTCCTTACTAGCTGGGCTAAGTCCTTTTCTTCAGGCAGTATTCCGTGCTCGATATAGTCTTGTATTTCATCTATCCAGCATCTTTCCGTCGCGTTAATAGGCATGACTTCCTTCCTATTCACTGATGGTGACTCGAGGGTTTCCAACCATACGTCTTGAGGGAGGTCGCTGACGTTCGATGATGCTATCTTGGATAGGTGATCAGCTCGCGCATTCTCTGTCCTGTCCACCTACTTTAGTTCCCAGTATTCAAACTTTTCTAACAGGTGTTTTGCAAGCTCGCAGTATTTAACAATGTGGGGTGACTAGCCCCGTACTCCCCCCAAACTTGTTTCACGACGAGCTGGGAGTCGCTGAAGATAACGACCTGGCTTGCCCCAAGCTCTAGTGCGAGCTCTAGTCCTGCGATCAGAGCATCATATTCTGCCTGGTTGTTGGATGCCTGAAACTTGAATCGCAGAGCTTTGCTGAATTCTCCTCCTTATAGTGAGTACAGGGATAAGCCTGCACCGCTACCTGCCTTGCTAGACGAGCCGTCAACATAGAGTGTCCAATGGTGCAGTGGCCGAGGACGTGACGAGCTGGCCTTTTTAATATGCTTGGGCGGGCTGGGAGGGTTTGTCGAAGATGCCAGCTCGGTCAGCGTGGTGGCCGGGCTCTGATCTTGCTTGACAAACGATGTTGTAGCAATGAAGTCCGTAAGTACTTGGGCTTTTACTGCTTTGCGTTGCTCATATGTGATGTCGTATCCTGAGAGCTCGACTGACCACTTTAACATTCTCCCAGCCACATCTGGTTTGTGTAAGATTTGCCTGAGTGGGA
The DNA here is from genome assembly GCA_016624345.1 of Platycodon grandiflorus. Classification (NCBI taxonomy): domain Eukaryota; kingdom Viridiplantae; phylum Streptophyta; class Magnoliopsida; order Asterales; family Campanulaceae; genus Platycodon; species Platycodon grandiflorus. Next base: position 6,867,958 of record CM028363.1, read on the forward strand.
GGTCGATGTATACTATCAAGGAATGAGCCTGGAAGTACTGTGTCGGTTTTCTTGCTGCTATAATCAGGGCTAGTACTACCTTCTCCACATTTAGATATCTTGTTTCCACATCTGTGAGCGCGTGGGAGACGTAGTATATCGGCTTTTGGACCGCATCTCGTTCACTGAGGAGGACTGCTGCGACAGCTATATCTGAGGCGGCGAGGTGGACGTAGAGGTGTTCTCCTGGTGCCGGGCTTGTAAGTAGTGGCGGGCTGCCCAGATAAGTCTTCAGCTCGGCAAAGGCTTTGTCACAATTTTCATTCTAGGCGAATTTCTTGCTTCCTCGTAGCGTCTTGAAGAATGGGAGGCTCTTTTCTGTCGATTTTGCTATAAATCTCCCAAGAGCCGTGATTCTTCCATTCAGCCGTTGTACCTCTTTGATCGAGCTGGGAGCCTTCATGTCGACCAGGGCTTGTATCTTTTTTGGGTTGGCCTCTATACTTCTCTCGTTTACCATGTATCCCAGAAATTTGCCTGCCTTTACTCCAAAGGCACATTTGGATGGATTGAGCTTCATCTTGTTTTTTCTGAGATTTGAGAAAGTTTCGTTCAGGTCATCGACATGGTTGGCTTGCTTCGTCTTGATGACCATGTAGTCGATGTAGGCCTCCACGTTTCTTTCAAGCTGGTCTCCAAAGACCTTGTTCACCATCCGTTGATAGGTAGCCCCTGCATTTTTTAGCCCGAAGGGCATCATCTTGTAGCAATAGATGGTTCCTGCTGCTCGGAAGGCTGTCAGCTCCTGGTCGACTAACCACATGCATATCTGATGGTACCCTGAGTATGCGTCGATGAAGCTGAGTATTTTATGGCCTGTGATTGCATCCACAAGCTAATCTATCCTCGGTATTGGGTACCAGTCCTTTGGGCAAGCCTTGTTCAGGTTTGTGAAGTCGACGCATATCCTCCACTTTCCGTTGGTCTTTTTGACCATCACCATGTTCGCGATCCAGGTCAGATACTTCAATGATACCTGCTTTGAGTAGCTTGTCGACCTCCTCCTTGATCGCTGCCTGCTTTTCTGGGGAAAATATTCTAGGTCGTTGTTGGACAGGAGTTATGGTTGGGTCTACATTAAGCTTGTGCACAGCGACCTCCTCGCTGATTCCTTCCATGTCCTCTATCCTCCATGCAAATACATCTTTATTTTCGCAAAGGAATTTAATTATTGCCTCCCTTTCATCCTTGTCAATTTCCAGTCCGACCTTGATTTTTTGTTCGGGGAAGTCGAAGTTGATGACCACCTCGTCAAGATCTTCATGTGGATGGATTTCAGGTTGATCCCTTGGATCTAGGCTTTCTACTGTGACGACTTTGTTTGGCCTTTTTGTGTCGTCGGTGGCGACCTGGTAAGAGTCGATCTGTTCGGTGTCCAAATTCGGCACGTCGGGCAGGTCGTCGTCCTGGCCTTCCTCGGCATCCGATCTGGATACGTCGGGCACGTCGTCGTCCTTGTATACCTCTTTGTGCAGGCTGGGAGGGCCAGCCCGCATTGATTGCTATGCTCGCTCATCAGAGAGGCTTGATTTGGAGCCTTCCCTGATTACTACTGACTTCAACCGCTTATCATCGAGGTCTACTTGGTGGACATCTTCGGGGGTTGTAGTTACTTTTGTGACGACCCGAGTCCGAGATTCGATGTTGAACCCCAACTCGGAGCGCCAAACCGAAGAAAGGCTAAATAAAACGAGCCACAAAAGCTCGAAACTAAACCAATGCAGCGGAAAACTCAAAACAAGGCAGCGGAATAACAACGGAGCTTAACTTCAAAGCTCGAATAACCAAAAATCCCTACAACATAAAAAATAACCTCCACAGCTAAACAAGCGCCGGAGAACAACAACATTTAAAACACCACGAGGCACACGCTCGGGAAAACCATAAGTAAAATACCAACGGGCACACGGCCACAACAACTAAGAAAACTGGAATTATAAAAGTTATACAACCGGCACGACTCCACAAGTCGGCACCAAATACAAGAATAGAAAATACAAGAATCTCTACCCGACATACTAAGTTTACATAACTCAGTTTAACCCACGACCTCACAAGTACATGAAATAAATATAAAATACTAACTAAATACAACTAGAGGATCTTCGAACTAGGGCCTCACTGCGCCGAAACATATCCTGCAACTAAGGAAAACAAATATGGAAGGGATGAGTCGAATGACCCAGTAAGCTACTAATGAAACAATATGGCATGGCATTATGCACATAAGAATAACAGGAAAATAAACAGGTTGTAGCACATAAGACAACCAACCCTATACTCACGAGAGGCTCAGTAACCGCCAACCGTCATGCACTGGTTGGAGACCACGACCAACATTCGTTCATATAGGAAGCACATAAAATGTAAATAAACACATAAAGGTGGATACGGTGGATTCGAGGTACACCTCCGAAATCCCTTGAAACACTTCCGACCTTATCGCTCCATGAAGCCGTAGTAAACGATCGTCGCCGCTCCACGTAACTATCAAGGATGCCTCTGCGCTATCCAACAAGGTAATAATGATAATAGATTCCTGCGCTACTGCTCCAGAGAACCATAATAAATAACTGTGCCGTCGATGCTGGACACATCTCTCAATACCAAACATAAAATGTAGATAAATGATTGTGCTGCTGCTGCCGTACACAAATCACAGAGGGACCAGTGCTCGTGTCCCAAGAAAATATATGTACCCGATCGCGTCAAGCACGATCTACAAGTACCCAACGATAAATGTACCCGATCGCGTCAAGCACGATCTACAAGTACCCGTGGGGGACCATTTTCTGTATCCACGTCGACGTATCGCTCGATCCCCTACGACCCGAGACAATACGGCTCTAGCCACTTATAGGTATCACAAGGGACCGGTGTCCGTATCCCAATGCATACAAAACAATGTCGACAATGCACAGTCGCCGTTTATTCCGTTCAACTGTGGGACTAGAGAAAACCCCTACCGTGGCCAACGGTAGGGCGAGGCCCAGTGTATTGGCCTTCGGCTATTACGAAGCCCCTGCTCTCGCAATAACCGAGCGTCAATACACCTCCAATGCACATATGCCAGCTGGACTCTATGCAATGCACAAGTAGATGTTTACTCATGCCAAACTAGTCTAAGTGTGTTCTATTGAATCACAACTTAATAAACCAAAACGTGATGTGTTCTACTGAATCACAACCCAAAGAAATCAAACCATAATGTGTTCTATTGAATCACATACTAAATCAACATAATGTGCTTGTAAATACTAAACACACAATCAATCATCAAAGTAGGATGATTGTCCTATTGCTTACTAGAACAACCACAAATACACCAAATCACTTTAGTCCGCCATTGCTAGACTTAACAATCATCATATATGTAAGCCTACTCATACTTACAAACATAATTCGATACGCTACTAACACGTACAACTTAAGACCTCTACGGTATTCCACGGTCACAATACACTCCATCTCATGTATGTATATATATACCATCTTATTTCCGTCGTGTGTTATACATATCACAACTCCCAACAAGCCACATAGTCCGTATTGGAACGATAACCAAGGTGCGTCATTAACTACCTAGGATATAACCAACTCATCATAAACACGTCGATCAATGTGTAGCATCTAAGTCGTTCCCAACGTACGTCACGTGATCGTACACAACCCATTAGTAACTTATATGAAGTCACATGTTCAACAACGTTAGCTAAGTCAACCTAACTCAAGTTACTCGATCAAGGTCTCATTAATGCGTCATCCCACCTCGTAGGAGACTAAAATACTACTCGGCAACTCATTACACGACGTATTTTCTTAACGTCCTATTCGACTCGTTAAAGTCGGTCATGACTAGAGTCTAGCCCATTCGGTGTAATATTCGATTCACAACATCCCAACGACCACACTCGGGTCTTACTAATACTCAAAACATCGGGACAAGCCGTAGCATCATCCCTACATACCCATCTCAATCACGGTACTCAATGTACCACAAGTCTATACTCATAACACCCTCGTGAGTTCAACGTGGGTTTAAAACAATAAGAGTCCCAATGATCCCGTATCATCGCGGTCTAAGAATAATGATTATAACAATTACAATAACCCCGAGGCATTTATACTCTCGAAGACGTCAACACTAACGGTGACAATAACAACATTACCCCAATGAGTCCCAACTACTCGGAGACAACAATCATCACAATAACGACAACAACAAGTACACAATGAACTCCACGAGTCTCTAATATTCGGAGACCACAAAATCATCCACAATTCATCTATACACGTCATTTAGCATGCTAGAGTATCACATTGATCAAGTATAGCATGTAGGAGTTCATATGCACATAAATAATACGTAAACATCGCGATACTACTCTACGATGCTCAAAATCTAAGAAAGAGATTAGTAACTTACTACACAACGCAAATTCTCCACGAAATCAAAGGGCTTCGGGTAGAAATGTACTCCTCCGCGAACTCTACGCCGCTACGGAGTCCAATCAACGATCCCAAACTTGAACCAAGCTCAAATCAATTTCCTCTCTCTCAACACCACTTCTCTCTCTAAAACGTGGGAGAAGAGATGGGTTTATGATATACTAACAGATCGGACGATCCCTTTGGGTAGAAACGTTCCTCGTCGCTAGCTACGCTCCGGCGAAGACGGCTCGTCGATCCGACAAGCGGAGCTCAAGATATCGCGAAATCTTTCTCTTCTCTCTCTCTCTCTCTCTTCTCTCTCTCTCTAAAATCTGAGTTTGAAGAAGGATAATGAGGGAAATAAGATTGGGTTATGTTATTAATACCATGGGTAAGTGTTTGGTCCAATCCCGGCTTGTTTGAGCATTTTAAACCACTTAAAAACACGAAAACCGAGAAAATACGAAACCGGACGAACAGGACGGGCAGGCGATCGCTCGCCTAAACAGGCGATCGCTTTGTCTTCGGACTCGGGCGATCGCTTTGTCTTCACCAGGGCGATCGCTTTGTGTCCAGCTTCTCCGTACTCTCCGAAAATGCTCCGAAACACCCCCGAAATGGTCCTAAATGATCCCGAAGTGATTCTAAGTCTTTGGGAAGGTCGAAATACTCGAGAAAGGTTCCCGAAAGGTCCGAAAACAACGCTAGAAGTTCAACGTAACATTCACGTAATAACCATATAAAGGTTTGAGTACCAATCGGGCCATACGAGACACCCGAATGAGTCGGCGTGCGAGTTAACGACAAGATCAACGTGATCATTAGTCGTGAAGAAGTCTTAATCAAGGTTAGGTCAAAGGGATGGGGAAAATGAACACGTACACGGATGTTACAGCACGGTCGAGGATAGTCTTAAATGAAGAAAGGAACAAAGCGCAACTCACCACGAGTTAAACGCCAGTCAAACACGGTTCTCGACTCAACATGTCACGCTTAACAAGCATGACACCTCACTCTCCGAGGGTTTTAAGGTTGATAAGAAATGATTATGAGTTAACCAGAAGGAAGTAAGGTCGGGGTGTTACATCCTCTCCCCTTAAAGAATTCGGCCGCGAATTCAAGGATCAACATTCACGGGAAAACATACATCATAACAAGGCTACACCATCGCCTACGTAATCGTACTCTAGGCAAAGGAGCACAAGTCCAACAAATAAAGGGAGTTGGTCCAAGTTAGAGGTCATCAACCTCAAGTAGTGTACACATGCGAAATATCTAACGAATAGATATAATTTCGAGACATGAGAAATCTCGGGGTTTCATTACGAGACCAACAACCGTCTCTAGTCAAGTCCAAGTTCAGAGTATACTTCAAAGTGTCATACTGACTCCTTTCGAACACATACCACCACCACGCTTCCGCGCGCTAAACAAATCTCCACTTCCCGTGGTACAACTCTCAACGATTACTCACGGGAAATCCCGCGATCAATTAAGTCCGGGCTAACACAACCTTAAGGTTCCAAGGTTACACGTAGACGTCCTATCATCAAGGAAATAGGCTTGAATCAAAGGGTGCAATAAATGCAACACCTGAGTCACGCGAGTCATAGGACTCTGTCGTGCATAACGATACTACCGGCTACATCCAAAGTCGACAAAATAAAGGGTCAACGAAATCGCAAGTCAACATGCTCGCGATGCGACTACTCATGTCAATAAGTCACAAAGTCAACATAAATGATAATAAGAGTTTCAAGCTCTAAATACATTCGATGGAACGGATCGGTATCTTGGGACACCAATACCATATACTACACATGCTACTCGAAACATAGAGTGTAACACACTCTCAATGATTACATCCACAGGTCAACTACGAGATATAGTATTCTAACGAACGAGTACCCAATCAGAGTACAAAAGGTAGTCCGATAACAGGGAGACAAATAAATAATAGAATAAGTCACGATGAACATGACTCCTACGGATTCAATTACAAGGTCTCACCTCTAACCTTGACTCGCTCTATTGGAGTCTTGGGTCGGCGCAGAGGGTTCGGTGGGGACACTTGCTCCACTCGGGTGTCTCACCTAGGGCCACATTCAGTTGGTCCTCAAGTTCTCTCGCCGCGGCGTGTCCGAGTTGAAATACGGTCGGATGCATAACCGACATCCTTGTAGTCTTTCTAGTTCGCGCCATCCTCGCTACAGCATACAATAGAGACGTTAAATCTCTAATGGGAAGTGAAACACATTAAGTGAATCAACGGAGGCATACTTATCAATATAACGTTCTAAACTCTCAACCCAACACATATAACATGCATGTAGGGTCCTAATGATAACCATCTCACTATGCCAAAGGGCACATGCGCAAGGTGACACGATCTATTCGTATCGCAAAAGTCTATAAGGCAAGACTGAATTAATACAATGTATCCAGTCTACATCACGTCGCATACAATATAGAAACCACACGCTCACCGCCGAGGTGACAAATCAATTCGATACCTCTAAGGCGAAACAAACATATAACACACGTGACAATATACAAGTCACAAGGGCTAATAGCATACCCGAAATACTCATGTTTAACTAAGCACAACGGCTCAGACAATATCAGATCAAATCAAACCAATACACTAGAAACGATAAACAATCCAAACACAAGGTACACAACTTGTTCAAACGTACTATTCCATTTACTTGTCCATTCCGGTTGGTAATAGGGTCAGACAATTTCTATCTATCATGCTATCAACTTAGTCTTGACGAATATCTCTTGACAACCAAATCGGGGCCCTTCAAGTGGCTTCAAAAGCTACCGTCACTAGGGCGTTAGGGACAAGTGATTACAAATATGCCCTTAGAATCGGTCTCATGCACATAAGTATCAAATACAAGCAAATGCACCTGTGTGACACAATGTTTCTAGTATGTACAAATGTCGCATTCCATGATGTGATATGCAAGAATAAAGTGTCTAAGTTAGTACGGACTCATATACTCGCACTATCGTAACCCGACACTCCACGATAAACACTAGTGGATTCGTGACCCGTAATCTCGGGTCTTCCACCTCTATTTCCTCGATGATCGCTAATATCAAGCCTAAGACGTTCCCTAAAACCTCTCGACTATACTACTCGAATCAACGAGACAACCTACAATGGTCAAATCTCGCTACTAAACTTATCAAACGACTCTTACTTAGTCGTCAACACTCTAGCGAGGACTTAAAGAGCACTCACTAATTCCACAAGGGGAAATAACCAACTACAAACCGTTAATCTTCGCTCTCATGAGCGTAAGAACTTAACTAATCCAGTCCTACATGGACCATCTCTATAATTTACCAATATCCAAGGTAAACTTAACACAAAATTCAACGTTGAACGCTCCACCCAATACCCGGATCACCTAAGCCGAGGATCCTATCCGGCGGACAGCTAACTTAAGCTCGATACCAATGACGACCCGAGTCCGAGATTCGATGTTGAACCCCAACTCGGAGCGCCAAACCGAAGAAAGGCTAAATAAAACGAGCCACAAAAGCTCGAAACTAAACCAATGCAACGGAAAACTCAAAACAAGGCAAATGAATAACAACGGAGCTTAACTTCAAAGCTCGAATAACCAAAAATCCCTACAACATAAAAAATAACCTCCACAGCTAAACAAGCGCCGGAGAACAACAACATTTAAAACACCACGAGGCACACGCTCGGGAAAACCATAAGTAAAATACCAACGGGCACACGGCCACAACAACTAAGAAAACTGGAATTATAAAAGTTATACAACCGGCACGACTCCACAAGTCGGCACCAAATACAAGAATAGAAAATACAAGAATCTCTACCCGACATACTAAGTTTACATAACTCAGTTTAACCCACGACCTCACAAGTACATGAAATAAATATAAAATACTAACTAAATACAACTAGAGGATCTTCGAACTAGGGCCTCACTGCGCGAAACATATCCCGCAACTAAGGAAAACAAATATGGAAGGGATGAGTCGAATGACCCAAGAAGCTACTAATGAAACAATATGGCATGGCATTATGCACATAAGAATAACAGAAAATAAACAGTTGTAGCACATAAGACAACCAACCCTATACTCACGAGAGGCTCAAGAACCGCCAACCGTCATGCACCGGTTGGAGACCACGACCAACATTCGTTCATATAGGAAGCACATAAAATGTAAATAAACACATAAAGGTGGATACGGTGGATTCGAGGTACACCTCCGAAATCCCTTGAAACACTTCCGACCTTATCGCTCCATGAAGCCGTAGTAAACGATCGTCGCCGCTCCACGTAACTATCAAGGATGCCTCTGCTATCCAACAAGGTAATAATGATAATAGATTCTGCGCTACGCTCCGAGAACCATAATAAATAATCGTGCCGCGATGCTGGACACATCTCTCAATACCAAACATAAAATGTAGATAAATGATTGTGCCGCTGCCGTACACAAATCACGAGGGACCGGTGCTCGTGTCCCAAGAAAATATATGTACCCGATCGCGTCAAGCACGATCTACAAGTACCCAACGATAAATGTACCCGATCGCGTCAAGCACGATCTACAAGTACCCGTGGGGACCATTTTCGTATCCACGTCGACGTATCGCTCGATCCCCTACGACCCGAGACAATACGGCTCTAGCCACTTATAGGTATCACAAGGGACCGGTGTCCGTATCCCAATGCATACAAAACAATGTCGACAATGCACAGTCGCCGTTTATTCCGTTCAACTGTGGGACTAGAGAAAACCCCTACCGTGGCCAACGGTAGGGCGAGGCCCAGTATTGGCCTTCGGCTATTACGAAGCCCCGCTCGCAATAACCGAGCGTCAATACACCTCCAATGCACATATGCCAGCTGGACTCTATGCAATGCACAAGTAGATGTTTACTCATGCCAAACTAGTCTAAGTGTGTTCTATTGAATCACAACTTAATAAACCAAAACGTGATGTGTTCTACTGAATCACAACCCAAAGAAATCAAACCATAATGTGTTCTATTGAATCACATACTAAATCAACATAATGTGCTTGTAAATACTAAACACACAATCAATCATCAAAGTAGGATGATTGTCCTATTGCTTACTAGAACAACCACAAATACACCAAATCACTTTAGTCTGCCATTGCTAGACTTAACAATCATCATATATGTAAGCCTACTCGTACTTACAAACATAATTCGATACGCTACTAACACGTACAACTTAAGACCTCTACGGTATTCCACGGTCACAATACACTCCATCTCATGTATGTATATATATACCATCTTATTTCCGTCGTGTGTTATACATATCACAACTCCCAACAAGCCACATAGTCCGTATTGGAACGATAACCAAGGTGCGTCATTAACTACCTAGGATATAACCAACTCATCATAAACACGTCGCTCAATGTGTAGCATCTAAGTCGTTCCCAACGTACGTCGCACAGATCGTACACAACCCATTAGTAACTTATATGAAGTCACATGTTCAACAACGTTAGCTAAGTCAACCTAACTCAAGTTACTCGATCAAGGTCTCATTAATGCGTCATCCCACCTCGTAGGAGACTAAAATACTACTCGGCAACTCATTACACGACGTATTTTCTTAACGTCCTATTCGACTCCGTTAAAGTCAGTCATGACTAGAGTCTAGCCCATTCGGTGTAATATTCGATTCACAACATCCCAACGACCACACTCGGGTCTTACTAATACTCAAAACATCGGGACAAGCCGTAGCATCATCCCTACATACCCATCTCAATCACGGTACTCAATGTACCACAAGTCTATACTCATAACACCCTCGTGAGTTCAACGTGGGTTTAAAACAATAAGAGTCCCAATGATCCCGTATCATCGCGGTCTAAGAATAATGATTATAACAATTACAATAACCCCGAGGCATTTATACTCTCGAAGACGTCAACACTAACGGTGACAATAACAACATTACCCCAATGAGTCCCAACTACTCGGAGACAACAATCATCACAATAACGACAACAACAAGTACACAATGAACTCCACGAGTCTCTAATATTCGGAGACCACAAAATCATCCACAATTCATCTATACACGTCATTTAGCATGCTAGAGTATCACATTGATCAAGTATAGCATGTAGGAGTTCATATGCACATAAATAATACGTAAACATCGCGATACTACTCTACGATGCTCAAAATCTAAGAAAGAGATTAGTAACTTACTACACAACGCAAATTCTCCACGAAATCAAAGGGCTTCGGGTAGAAATGTACTCCTCCGCGAACTCTACGCCGCTACGGAGTCCAATCAACGATCCCAAACTTGAACCAAGCTCAAATCAATTTCCTCTCTCTCAAAACACCACTTTCTCTCTCTAAAACGTGGGAGAAGAGATGGGTTTATGATATACTAACAGATCGGACGATCCCTTTGGGTAGAAACGTTCCTCTCGTCGCTAGCTACGCTCCGGCGAAGACGGCTCGTCGATCCGACAAGCGGAGCTCAAGATATCGCGAAATCTTTCTCTTCTCTCTCTCTCTCTCTTCTTGCTCTCTCTCTAAAATCTGAGTTTGAAGAAGGATAATGAGGGAAATAAGATTGGGTTATGTTATTAATACCATGGGTAAGTGTTTGGTCCAATCCCGGCTTGTTTGAGCATTTTAAACCACTTAAAAACACGAAAACCGAGAAAATACGAAACCGGACGAACAGGGACGGGCGGGCGATCGCTCGCCTTAAACAGGCGATCGCTTTGTCTTCGGACTCGGGCGATCGCTTTGTCTTCACCGGGCGATCGCTTTGTGTCCAGCTTCTCCGTACTCTCAGAAAATGCTCAGAAACACCCCGAAATGGTCCTAAATGATCCCGAAGTGATTCTAAGTCTTTGGGAAGGTCGAAATACTCGAGAAAGGTTCCCGAAAGGTCCGAAAACAACGCTAGAAGTTCAACGTAACATTCACGTAATAACCATATAAAGGTTTGAGTACCAATCGGGCCATACGAGACACCCGGAATGAGTCGGCGTGCGAGTTAACGACAAGATCAACGTGATCATTAGTCGTGAAGAAGTCTTAATCAAGGTTAGGTCAAAGGGATGGGGAAAATGAACACGTACACGGATGTTACAGCACGGTCGAGGATAGTCTTAAATGAAGAAAGGAACAAAGCGCAACTCACCACGAGTTAAACGCCAGTCAAACACGGTTCTCGACTCAACATGTCACGCTTAACAAGCATGACACCTCACTCTCCGAGGGTTTTAAGGTTGATAAGAAATGATTATGAGTTAACCAGGAAGGAAGTAAGGTCGGGGTGTTACAACTTTCCTTTTCCCCTTGAGCTGAGCTTCCTCGGCCTTCTTTTCTTCAAGGAGGTAGTTCAGAGTGCTTCTTGGATCATTCCTCACCTCTCCGACCCCGTTGTCTGTAGGGAATTTAATTTTTTGGTGAGCTGGGGAGATTACCATCTCAAATTTTGTCTGCGTTGGGAGGCCCAGAATGGTATTGTACGGAGAGGGGATGTCGAGGACCAGAAAGGTGATAACCTCGGTGCGAGAATTGTCTTTGGAACCGAGGACCACGTTGAGATCGACTGTGCCCTTGACGGCGACCTTGTGCTCGGTGAAACCTTCGAGCTTGATTCCACTCGGGGTCAAGTGCGAGTATCCCAGTCCGATTGTTTGGAAGCATTTGTAGAACAGAATGTCCTTCCCTGCTCCTGTGTCGATCAGCACTCTTTTCACCCTTCCTCTGCCAATTTTGGCCTCAATGGTCAGAGCATACCCCTTTACAACGGGGTTGGCGGCCAACTTGCTGGGTAGGAATGTTATTCCCTTTTCTCCCCAAACTAGTGGCGGACTGACAGTGTGGTTGAGGCTGTTTATTGCTGTCTTTAGCTTGGTGATGCTCGACCATTCTTCTGTGATTGTGTTGACCAGGACTTTGTCCTCGTCGGCATTGGTCCTCGGGGCCTCCCTGGGCCTATCTCTGTGATTTCCTCCTCATTGCTCATATCTTTTGAGCTCTCCCCAGTCAATCAGCTTTTGTATCTCCCTCTTAAGCTGAATGCAGTCCTCGGTTGTGTGACCGATGTCGTTGTGGTAAGCGCATCTTTTATTGGGGTTGCGAGGATATGTAGTCTCTCGTAGTGGTGGAGGTCGGGCAATCTTGTTTTCCTGGAGCAGTACGTTCATAATTTGCTCCCTGGTCGTATTCAAGGGGGTGTAGAATCCTTCTTTCTTAGCCCATTTGTTCTTCCCCTTGCCTTTTCCGTGCCTGTTGTTGCTTCCCTCCTTCTGATCCCCGGCCTTGCCTTCTTTCCTATGTTTCTGTGTTCCAGAGGGTTTTTTGGTCCTCCCTTTTTTGATCTGCCAAGGTTTTCTCGACGTTCCCAATATTCTGTGCGGCAGTGTACATCTTCGCACTGGTAGTAGGGGGTCGCATGCCAATTTCGGATAGGAGCTTGGCAGATCGGCATCCAGCTTGGAAGAATGCCATTATGGTCTTGTCAGGGACATTCAGCAACTTTTCAGCGAGATGCTTGAATCTGTCTAGGTAGCTCTCCAGGGACTTGCCAGGTCGCTACTTTATGCCACAGAGATCAGACTCCTTTTTAGGAAGGTTGCCTGCTGATGAATACTTCTTCAAAAAGGCCTTCTTCAGGTCATACCAGTCTCTGATGGAGCCCTCCTCCAGCTCTTCGAACCAGTTGAGGACGATCTCTTCAAACGTGCTGACAAATACCACGCACCACAGATCCAGATCTCTGGTGCACACTCCCATCTTTGCCTCGAAGCTCGATATGTGGCTTCGAGCATTCGTATTTCCTGCATAACTTTTCAGAGATGGCAGCTTCCAGCGATGATTCGGAGGAGTATCCCTGATTCTTCTACAGAAAGCTACCGTTACGCTCCCTGATAGCTTCCCTTCTTTGCCTCTTTCGAGGGCTTCCAGTCGTTCCTTCATCTTGTGCAGTACCTCGTCCTCCAGGTCGCTGCTTCTACCCCTCCTTTTGGATCGGCGGTCGAGGCCGTCAATTTTGGAGTATTTGTGTGAGGATGCATCGCTGCTGGAGGTACTGTGCTGGATGGATTTGGGTTTTGACCTGTAGCTGCGAGCTTCCTCCGGCCTACACGATCACTCCTTGTCGCGTTCAACCCGGCAGGATCTGTAGGACAGGGGCAAACTGGGCTCTCAAGCTCTGACTCCCATTCGAGAGTATACGCTTCCCCTAGGTCAATCCCTATCTGGAGTTCCCAAACGATCTTTGACGCTGGGTTTCTGAGGTGCTTCTACTCTTCGCCCGAGCCAGCTTTTAACACTTCCTCTGGGAGCGTCATCCCTAGGCCCCCCATGGTGACTATGAACCCGCAGACCCCTGGGCTCACTCCTTCCAGGTCGACCATCGTGGTGATCGTTTCGAGAAGGATGCGAGCTCGGGGTTGATGGCTGGGTTTCCTGGGCGGCGAGTTTTGCGGGATAGCTCGTATTCGCACTTCTCCAGCTCTCTCTATCTTTCCAAGAAAGCTTTTTCCTTCCTTATATGTTCCAGCTCGGCGAGGTCGATTTCTTGCTGTGTAGGAGGCATCCTGTCGCATATCATGATAAGGTCGTCCCTGTCTCCTGAACCCTCGCCAGCTGAGGAAGGGGGAGTGGGTGTTTAACCATTCATGTTCGTCCTGCCTGGCCCTTTGGCGGACTGGGCTGCCTTCTTTCCCAAGGCTTTCCTCCTCATTGCCCTGGCCAATTTCTGAGCTCGAGTGTTTTGATGAAGAGGAAGCCCGGATGAGGGCATCGCGGGTGACTCCTTCTATGCTTGCCCAGGGGGATTGCCTGCGGGCGGAGCGGCGGCAGGCATGCCTGGCGTTGTTGCTGGAGCGGCAGGCTTAGAAACTTGCTTGGAGCTTGCCATGATTAATCACAGAAAAACGGTCCCGGCAACAGAACCAAACTGATCACGCCAAAAAGATTGTGGGTGAACGTCTCTGATCCACGTGTGTAGTCTAGTACGATTTCGGCTTACGTTGCACGGATTGTCCTTGAAGTGCGAGTAGCTTCGAACCTGTGATCAACAAAGAACACCGTAAGGGGTGCTGGGTTGTCCCAGCAATAACCCTCAGGCGCGAGAATCAACAATACTTCGTGTGAGAGGTAAAGCTAGAAAAGTATGTAAGCAAGTAATCTGCATGTACCTTATGAGGCCTGTTGAGGGTGTTTTTTATAGGGAGAAGTCATAATCCTAGTTAGTTTTGGAATGAGAGAGATATGATCAATTCCCATATCTTTCGGATTATGTTTCCTTGTCTGCTTGGGACTGGTGTATATCAAAATTGTAGCAGGACTCTATTTTACCGAGCTGATGAGGTAACATCGAGGTCGGCCTGGTATGTATCCAGGTCGCTCGATGTTAATACGGTCGAGGTCGGCTTGGTATGTATCGAGGTCGCTCGATGTTAATGCGGTCGAGGTCTGCCTGGTATGTATCCAAGTCGCTCGATGTTAATGTGGTCGAGGTCGGCCTGGTTCGTATCCAGGTCGCACTGTGTGTCCCTGTGGTCAGCGCGTTAGGAGAGTATACTGGTGAAGTAAGCGACCTGACGTGGTATGATTGCCAGGTCGTCCGTTACTCTCGAGGTCGGCGATCCAGGTCGAACAATCGAGCTGTGCAGTCTACATCTTTGCCGGGTGCTAGAGGTGAACAAACCAAAGTGAACCTGGTCTCTGTTTTCGAGCTGGCCTGCTTTGTGTGCCTCCGATGCCACCCATGTTGTCGACCTAGTACCTATTGGACACGTGGTGTTTGCCACGTGTAAAGTTGATAACCGAGGGTGTTCAAACACACTTCAGCATGATCACTTAGATTGATCAACTCTAGATAAAAGTATGACTCTAGGTAGTAGAGGTACCTAGAGTAATAGAACATCTAAGGTTTGCCAAAACAGTTAAGGTTGTAAAACAAAGTTGTACACAGCGAAGTTAGGATTAATCAATGATCTCAAGACAAGTTATGATCTTATCTTGTGTGTGTGAATTGTTTTGATGATTGATAACAACAAATAAGTAGTTTGATGATTGTTTTATCAATAAGATGTCAAAACAGTTAAGTTCAAGAACGGACAAACATACAGAATACAATAAGCAATAACTAAAGAGTTTAGGGTAGAGTGATTGACACAATAATTTATAGTGGTTCAGATCTTAATATCCTACATCCACTGTCCTCACAGTCCTCTGGCTCAATGAGGCAATAATCCACTATAATTTTGTTAATTTATACAGATTATTGAGTGAGAAAGTCCTCAAATTTCTCCTACTAGTTGGCTCTCCAACTAGGACCTTAACACCATACACAAGGGGGGGGGGTTGCTTCTTAATACAATGACTCTAACTAGTCTAATGAAACTGATGTTATAGGCTCGAAGTCACTGCGTGACTACTACTTGATGTGTAACTGTTTAATAAAATAGTTAAGCTGTTGCGTTGCTTGATCTGGACATTTTGTAGATGAGTGATCTGGATCGTGGTGGGATGGAAGTTGCTTTAATAACTTAGATATTAAAATATCTCAAGTTATTCTCTAATAGAACATTGATAGTTGTTTTGCAGAACTTACTAAATCTCTCTCTTGTCTTTGTATTCTACTCTCTTTAATTATTTGATGATCACTTTATATGTAAGTTATCTCTCTAAAAACATCCTCTATTAATCTGAGGGGAGAACTTTCCTTTATATAGGCGTTGTTTGGAAAGTTTTTGTTATAATCTAATCGTTGGGCAACGACTAGATGAGCAATATCTAGCTATGAGTGCAGTCTATGTGGCACTTAACTTGCGATAATATTCTTTTAGGGTTTGGAACACTCTTTTAAGGTTTATCTAAAGTACCATTTTGTCCAATGAATGTCAAATACGTGGCATGTTACTATCGTTGAATCGTCCTTATCTTAGCTGTTTTGTTCTCGCTGTTTGCTGTTTCTTCAGTCTTGATTGTTTCAACTATATCTTAGTTGTTTGTTGTTTCTTTGACAATAACTCTTGTACATTTAAGCCTATTAAACTGATTTATGAAAAATTATCCTAATATAGTTTTGCAACATCAAAACTTATTAAATCTTAGGTCCTAACAAGGATCTTACATTCAAATGTACACCTAACATTCACCTTTTTAGTATGACTGAATTTAAAAAAAAAAAAATCAATTAATGTTTGAAAGAGTGTCTTAGGTAAATTGAAATATACATCTTCCTTAATTGTTAAGAATATATCATTGGTAGATGTTTGAAATTGGTATCCCAAATTCCTTGGATAATTATAATTCAAAATCCTACTGTGATTTGGAGTTATTAGAGAGTCATAGATATATTTGGAATGGAGTTGAATTTAGCCCTCATCGGCTTTCTAGTGGGTTTTGAATTTGTAAAACTCCTAATAATGACATCTACTCTCTTAGTTTGTGTGTGCCTTACAGCACCAATTGTGGTGTCTCCATTGTAGGAGAACACCGTTTGTTGCCACTCTTTTGTTAAGAGATATTGTGAGGGTATTTGATGGCCATGAATTTTTGGAATGTCCTTGTTTTGGTCTCTCTTTTGTATTTGTGAGTGGATAGATTTTTGTGGGTTTCTCGATCAAAACCTATTGTCTTTAGAACTCTATGATATTCTAGCGAAGTTGTTGATCATTAAATCTTGTGTTTTGTGGTTTCTTACTTTTTCACTGTCGTGTTTGTCCAAATTATTGTGTTTTGCATAACAACTAGTATTTGTAGTTTGGCTTCTGCGTAACAAATTGGTATCAGAAAATCCTGGTTAAAGAGCATGTTATGTTTTGAAGATCAAACTGGGTGTTTTTGAAGGACATCAAAAATTTTGGGTTATGTACAAGATTTGCTTAAGACGATCATCAAAGTTTCAAGTTTTGAGACGATTCGGCGGTAGTATGAAATTTGGTCCAAGGTGGAGATTTGTTGAAAATTGATGTCCCAAATTCGTTGGATAATTAGGATTGAATATCCTTTTGTGACTTAGAGCCCGTTTGTTTGCGCGTTTTGGCCAAAACACAGGGTTAAAACGCAGCTTATTCCTTAACTTAGTGTTTCAATGCTACGGTAGAAAACGCTGCATTTTCAAAACGCAGCTGCGTTTTAAAACGCTGGAATTCCTAGCTTTTTCCCAAAACGCAGATTTTAAAACGCAGTAGGGAATAAAAAGCTGCGTTTTGACATAATATCCCAAACGCATTTATAAAGAAAAAAGCCGCGTTTTGAATAATCTGCGTTTTAAAAACGCTGCGTTTTTAAAACACTGCGTTTTCAAAACGCTACACCAAACGGGCTCTTAGAGTTATTAGAGAGTCCTAGATGTATTAGGAACAAAGTTGAGTTTGGCCCTCATCGATTTTCTAGCGAGTTTTGGATTTGCCAAACTCTTGCCTCCTATAAAAATGTGTGTGCCCTACGGTACCAATTTGTTGTATCTCTCCCTTGAGAGAGAACACCGTTTGCTGCCACTCTTTTGCTCAGAGATACTGGGAGGATATTCGTTGGCCTTGAGATTTTTGGAATGTCCTTGTTTGGATCTCTCTTTGTATTTGTTAGTGAAAGGTCTTTGTGGATTTCTCGATCAAAATCTATTGTCTTTGGAACTTCATGATATTATTGTGAAGTCGTTGATCGTTAAATCTTGTGTTTTGTAGTTGCTTATTTTTTCACTGTCATGTTTGTCCAAATTATTGTGTTTTACATTACTACTTGTAATTTAGTTTCCACACTATTAAAGATATACACAATTACTCAGTGATGACAAAGAAAATGTATAATCTATAGGCTAGGAGGGCTGCTCTCCCAAGAAACATTATTGCCTTTACTCTTTCAAGATTGGGATTTTATTTATAATCATTAGATGAGTTGTACCATTCAAAAGTTTAAAAAGTAAGATATTACTAATAAGTTTTGACATTATTATCTATTAAATGCTAGTATGATACAGTTGTGACGATAAAATCATAACTTGTTAATTAATTTACTCTTTTAACTTTATCTTGCATCGACTCTATCATAGAATACTTTTCACCATGACCAATAACACACATCGCTTCGATCAAAGGATCACATTTAAAAATTTCAGCTTTAATAAATGATGAACTCATTACTTTAATGCTATCGATAAAATCATAACTTGTTAATTGATACATTCTTCAAATATTCAAGTGCCGACACTATCATAAACAATAAATCTTGACGGCTCAATTTGATCTAGATCAATAGGGATAATTTTATACTCCCTCTGTTTCAAAATATTTGTCGTTTTAGCTCTAAAAATTTGTTTCAAAAAGATTGTCGTTTTAGGTTTCCAATGTATGTTTTGCCTAATTTACCCTTGTCTTCTCACAAGTTCCAATAATTGATCATCTCTTCATTAAATACTTTATCTTCTTCTAATGGCTATCTCCTTCTAATTTATCTTTTCAACTACTCCTAGCACAAAAATTAAAGATATTTAATAAGGGTATATTTGTCAACTTATAAAATTTCTTAATATGTGTGCACAACTCTAAAACGTCAATCTTTTTGAAACGGAGGGAGTAACATTTAAAATAATAAATACTGTTATACCTAATGTACCCTTTATTAAAAATTGCATCATTTTTCAATAAATGTATAAAGGCTAAAAATATATTTTTCAATTACTTTAAGGGGTAATAAATGGTTTTATTCGAATCGAATAATTCATTTAAAATCCGTTTGTTCGTGTATTTTGGCCAAAATGCAGGGTTAAAACGTAGCTTATTACTTAACTTAGCGTTTCAATACTGCGGTAGAAAAAGCTGCATTTTGAAAACGCAGCTGCATTTTAAAACGCTGGAATTCCTAGCTTTTTTTTCAAAATACAGATTTTAAAACACAGTAGGGAATAAAAAACTGCGTTTTAACATAATATCTCAAACGCATTTATAAATAAAAAAGCCGCATTTTAAATAATCTGCATTTTAAGAACGCTGCATTTTCAAAACACTGCGTTTTAAAAACGTTAGACTAAACGGGCTCTTAACACTCATCTATCATAAAATACTTTGCACTACTCCCAATGACAGATACCACTTCGATCAAAGGATCACATTTGAAAATTTCAAACTTTCATAGATGATGAATTCATTATTTTAGTTTTATCACAAGGAAATAAAAATTAATTTAGAAAACTAAAAAAAAGGAAACATAATTGAAAAGGTTCAAGCCTCATAATTTTAAATTTTCCTAGCATTTGTTGCATGCCTGCTACGTGGACCATGCATTCACTTTAGATCAATCGGATAGAGTTTAAAATTTTCAAAATGATGACATTATTTTTTTAGTATAATCACAAGGAAATAAATTAATAAAAATTTAATTAAAAATGAGTAATGCCACGATCAATCAATCAAATTAAACAATTTAGTATATTGTACTTCCTTTGTTCTTAAATTATTAACGTATATTTATTTCTGTAAAAAAAAATTACAAAATACATATTTTGTAGTACTTTTTAGAACTAAAAATTACTTGTTTTACAATTTTGAAAAAAATTTATATATGGTAAATTTTTATTTGAAAAATGGTTAGTTTGATTTAAAAAGTCAAACATGACAATAATTTAGGAATTCGGTTATTTCCTGTTATTCGCTTCATATCCAGTCAAATCAGTTAAATTCGAGTGTCCACGGTTTGGTTCGAAATTGTCATCCCTAATTATGACCAATTCCAGTGCTACTTATATATCTCTTAATTTTAAAATTTTCAAACGTGCACTCTTTGGGTGGAATGGAGGGAATTGCACAACATATTAATTAAATCATACCTTCTTTGTTCTTCAGAAACTTAGGGAATGGTTTGGATATGGAATTGCTAGTACCCGCCCCATTCCCCGGCCCGTTCTCCGAATCGTGTATTACTACGTGTAATTTTATCGCTATACATACTAATATTTATCAAATTAGCCAAACTATATGTATTAGTACGTAAACCTTAACATCTCATCCCTGAGATTTAGGTTTTTTTTTAAGTTTGGAAAAGCAAAGATTGATTTGAAGTTTTAAAGTATTTCTACAAAATTTAGAGTTGTTTTTGTCGTAGGGTCTTTTTTCCTTCCTCGGATAATTAACTTGTTTGTGGGCTTGAATATTTTCTCTTTTTTATCATAGCAGTTTTCACTTTATCACTTTTATTTTTTTTACAATCATTATAAACAATAACCCATTATTTGAAAATTAAATTACTAAATCGCAATATCAACCACACCCTTGGACTTTTAAGAAATGTTGTTGATGGTATTTCTGTACTTATAATTTTATGAAGTTCTTTTAACTTGTGGTATGTTTGCAACATACGCAGTTACCTATATACTTAATTATTTAGACATATTAGTTTCAATAACTTGATTATTATGAGACTTTATATTGAAATATTATCTATTTATCAAGTCTTTGAACTTGATTTGTTGTGTTTTCTATAAGTTTCTTTCTTGCATATTTTATTAACATTAATCGTTAAATTATATCTACTTTGTTAGTCCTTCCCATAATTTACTTAAAACCCATTTTATCATTTGGAATCATTCAGCCAAGATTTACATTTGTTCACTGACCAAGTGACGAGCAAGCCTTTATCCAAAGGCTGCTGATCACATGACCAGCCATTTCATTCCTGCTGATGACCGATGCACTCGGGTTCATCAGTCACTAATTCCAAGTGTAATGCAAAATCTATCTTAGCTGCTGACTGATAGACTTCTATTCGTCAGTCAAGCTAATTCAGCCGATATCAAGTGACTGATAAAGACTTAGATATTTTTCAATTCAGTCACTGATTAAAAGGTATTAGGACAGTAGACTTTATCATTTCCTTATCTTATCTTTTGAAAGTCTATTGATCCTTAAACGGAAGTTTCCGTGACAAGCTTCCGTACTTATTTTGAATTTGTGTCAGTACTTAGCGTGTTGTTTTCAAACATGCTTTTTTCTTTATATTAAATGAGTATCCTGACATACTTTTCATTCCTAGCTTTTTGCTTTATTTCAGAATGAAATGACAGGTACATCACACTTGTTCTGAGATAGCGCAAGGCTCGAGAAATAGTTGCTCACCGTTATATATTAAGTTGCACGCTATCAAAACATTAAATACAACATCAACTACTCTCAATTGTGTCCAACGACAAATTTCCTTACTAAGCCTATTTAAAGCCGAAGACACAATGAAGAATGGTGACCAAACCCAAACTAATACATTGAAGTCTCTCAGAAATTCTCAAGCATTTAATACTCTCAAGATTTCTGGAACTTTATTGAAGAGCAAAATACTTAGATTACTTATTGTTATTTCTCACTCTTTGTATTTACTCTTTTAGTTGAATCATTGTTTGAATCTCTCCCAACTATTTAGTTATTGAGAGATCATTGATTGTAACACATGAGATTGTTTGTTCGTTGTAACATACAATCTCCATAAATTTCAGTGGTCCTTATTGTACACTGATCCGTTAGTGATAACCTAGATTATTAATATTAGTACATTTTAAAAATCCAAGTTTGACCAACTTAGTAATGGACGTAGTAGTTTTTATACTGTGAACCACTTTACATCTTGTGTACATTTTGCTTGCTTCATTTGACCAAACTGACCAAAGCTTTAAGCACCTCATTACTTAAAGCTTCAATCTGCCTTTGCTCCATTGCTTCAGTCGGCCATCAAACTGTTCATCAGCCAAATTTTTGACTGAACACTTTCATTGTTCAGTTGGTTGTTTTATTAAAATCGCTTTTCCACTGCCTAAGTTTTAAAAGGTATTAAAACTTATCAAAAAAAATTTATAAGGCTATTCATCCCCCCTCTAGTCTTACAATTTGTCTCATGTCGACCTACATACTTAAATAAAGATATTTTCAATTTATTGTTAGGAGTTTAATAGACAGAGAAAACTTAAACGATTCCCCATGGGCATTCCCCGATTAACCGTTACCCGTGGGGAATGAGTATGGGGGTAGTAAATAATTCCTCGGTAGGGAATGGGGTGGGTATGGGTAATGAAATTGAATTGGGGAATGAGAATGGTATTAGGTATAACCATCCCCGAACCGCCACATTGTAAAGGGTAAAATGAAACATATGTAAAGGGTAAAATGAAAATGTTTGAGTATAGTCAATATATTTAAAACATATGTAAAGGGTAAAATGAAAATGTTTATGAATATCATTTTTCATTAGAAAAGGCTTTATTAAAAAGGATGGAGCCCTGAAGCGGACCCATGTTTGTTAGGGTGGTGTCACATGACCCCACATAACTATAATATATATATATATATATATATTTTCCAAATAAATACATATATAATATAAATTGTTGAGTTATTTTAAGGTAGGGTTAATATCCTGAAGGGCGTGGTTTCAAATTCTTCTACTCTACTAGCAATATCATGTTTTTTCGATTGTTTTATAGGTGAAATATATTTTTGTGTTATTTATTTATTTATTTAATTACCTAAACGATGTTGTTTTGACGTTAATAAAAAAAATTAACTTCATGATTAAACCTAGATAGTCATCCATCTCCTTGTCTCTCTCTCCGAATTCATTATGCCCCCCTCTAAAAAAAAAATTCATGGATCCACACCACTGGTCAAGCATAATCCCCTATTTGGTCCCCAAGTCTAATAGACTCATTAAAAACCAGAGCCAGGAAAGATTATGGTCCTGACATTCCTTTGGAAACAGATCTAGACCTTCCTTGCAACCTTAAAGTCAAACGCTTCATTTGGAACTCTATCCGGAAGTGAAGCCATCCTGTGTAATTCTTTTAGGCAGACGCTAAACGCAGCCCCCTTATACGCTAAACGCAGTCATTCTATTTTAGAACAAAATAAACTAGCCCCCCTATATTTTTAAATATTAAAGCCACCCCCTAGGAAATTACACGTATCCCCCCAAAATGTTACACTTCGCCCCCTCTCCCTGTGAAATTACTAACTTGCGCTGATTTTCTTATATATAGAAAATTTTCAATCTAACAAACTCAATTCATTTTCAGTTTTTCTCTCTAAGCTTTGATATTTTCTCTCTCTATCTTTTCTCCAGCTCCTTCATAGCTTTCTCCAAAAAAGGTATGTTTTCTATATACTTTGTAATAATTTAATTATTTTATGTAGTTATTTTTTTTGAATATGTATGTTTTATACATATATAGTGTTAAATATAAATTTTTTTGCAGTTATTATTGTGTTATAATGTATAATTTAAACAAAAATAAATAAAAACGGGGGAACATGCGCCTGGACAAGGCGCATGTAAAAGAGGACATCCGGGATTAAGTTGGATTCAGCCTTATTCATCTCATGAAGACATGGTAGGCCATGGGACGATCGCAATATGCAGCGATCGATGTCATACTCTTCGAGTTTATTTTTCTTCTTTAGTTCTTCTTGCTTACTCCACTCCTTGTCCATCAAGTCGAAAGCCTTGTGAGATACAACACAAGCAAGTTGTCGAAACACCCAATTTTTTTGAGTGAGCGAATGGACAACTGTTAGCGATTGTTCAAATTGGGCCTTTGTCTCGTTCAACTTCATCTCAATATTGCTATGGAGCTTCGGGAATATTGTGTTGAAACCCGCTATCGCTAAGCCTAACCATCTTTTTATATGCGAATGAGTACTCTCGACCCTGGATGACACAATTTTGTACACATTAATTAATTCGAGATAATAAACCATACATATATATATATATATATATATTGTGTAACTTCTAATAAACAAAAAATTAATTCAGTTAATATAAAAATAATACCCGTTCATCGTTGTATTCCCAAAATGCCAATAATCTTTGGTTCACGCTGGATAGAAATTCTTCTTGTATGGAACCAACTACTCTCTCCTAACATATTTCATTAACCCAAACTTGTTGTCCCATAATGCTTCCAGCGCAGCCACTTGTTCTTTGAATTTCTCCTCTGTTCTTGCCTCAACAATTTTATGCCACCTATTCATAAACGCTGTAGCAAATTCTTTAGTCTTCATGCTTTGAACTACATATTTCTTCACATTCTTCGATATATGTCTTTTACACAATATATGTTGGGCATCAGGAAAGAAATACTGAATTGCTTTCATTAAAGTCAACTCTCTGTCAGTGATAAATAGCTCTGGACAAACCTCAAAAAGTGCAAACTACTTTTGCAACATTTCCAATACCTACATGAAAGAATCAGTGGTCTCGTCATGAATGAAGTCGAACGTGATGTGAAATTTTTTCCCCATAGGTGTCACTCCAATAATCTCCAACAACGGCAATTTGTACTTATTTGTTATGTACGTTACATTCAAAATGAGAACGTATAGAAACTTTTGTAACAAATCAATTGATTTTGGGTACATTAACAAGACATGTTTGAAAATTATCGAATCATCATGAAATTGTTCCCAATGGTGGTAGCAATGCTCATACATGATTTGAAGAAATGTTGCATTGGTGTTTCTTCCCCCATGCTAACCCTTCGGATTTTCTGTACCAAATTCTGAACTTGACGTAGCGAGGTCACATTATCAGGATTTGTAGCAAGCAGATGATTTTGGATTTGCTTCGGCTTCATATTTTCTTGGGTAAATTGTTTAACTACTTTATAATCTTCTTTTAGTGACAATCTTGATCTGTGCCACTGTCCATACGGAGTAATTGGGTGGTTGTGTTGACAATTCTCGCCAACATGCACTTTACAAAGATTACCACCAAGTTGTTTCAGTGCAGTAACCTCAAATGGACAACCTATTTTCTTCGACCCCCAAACTTTTCCTTCACTCTCATAAGCATCTCTAGTATATCTGGGAGTTCCACTTCTTTCGCAACCAAAACACACAATTTTACGTTTATTCCTACTTCTATGCTGCTTGATTACGAAATACATGTTATTTGTGTGACGTGTATCAATAATCCATGAACCCACCACCACTCTACTCTCAAATATTGTGTCTGTAGCAAAACACCCGCTAACATCAGGATAAAATGTTTCATCTATAGGAGAACAATCCTGTAATTATTTAAGCTTGTTTAAGCAACATTTAATATTAATTAATTAACTGTAAATAATACAACTAATAATATTAATTCAATTAATAGACCCAAAATAATTATTTATTTAAGCAATTATAATAAACATTTAATATTAATTAATTAAGTGTAAATAATACAACTAATAATATTAATTCAATTAATAGACCCAAAGCAAATATTTATTTAAGCAATTTTTAGCAACATTTAATATTAATTAACTGTAAATAATACAACTAATAATATTAATTCAATTAATAGACCCAAAACAAATTTATTTAACGTATCAATTGAAATGAACTTATGTGTTTATATGTGTAACATAAAAGCTTACAAAGTTAAATTAAAGGTCGTAAAGTTCAAATTTTACATTTAGTTACACATGTTTATCTAAATTAACAAAGTTATAGGGGAAATTGTAAATTTCTATTTACTTAAACAATTTAACGAAACTAACAAGCTGAATGGGTAAAGTATCAATTTTTCAAAATTTTAAAAACTCAGGGAGTAAAAGTGCAAGAAAAGAAAACCGGGGGACATG
Organism: Platycodon grandiflorus; assembly: GCA_016624345.1. NCBI lineage: Eukaryota > Viridiplantae > Streptophyta > Magnoliopsida > Asterales > Campanulaceae > Platycodon > Platycodon grandiflorus. The sequence goes on from CM028363.1 coordinate 6,894,078, forward strand.
CGCCTAGTCTGGGCGCATGTCACCTAGTTTTTTTCTTTTTAAATGTATATTTAACACAAATAACTAAGTTAAAAAAAATATTTAACTCAAAATATAACAAAAACATACAATTTCTAAACAAATAACTAAGCCAGCAAAATTTAATTAACACAAATATGTCGAAAACATACATATTTAAACTAAATAACTGGACAATTTAAATAAAATTACCTCTAATTTGTCTAAACTGGATCCCCCTTCCGAGTTAGTAGACATTTGAACAAAGTATTCTGACTGTTCCGAAAATTTTAGAGAGTTACGATTTTATCCCCCGTTTTAGAATGAGAGAGAGAGAGAGAGTCATCCGAGAGTTTTAAAAAAAATTAAGGGGGATAAGTGTAACATTTTAGGGGGCTAACTATAATTTTCTAGGGGGTAGCTGTAAATTTTGTAAAGGCAGGGGGAGGCTGTAAATTTTTAAAAATAGGGAAAATGGCAAGTTTGTAATTTCACCGGGGAAGGGTGCCCAGCGTTTAGCGTATAAGGGGGGGCTACGTTTAGCGACACCCTTCTTTTAGTGAATTTTTTTGTAATATTGAATAAGTTAGTTCGTTTAGCAAATAAGTTGGATCTTTTAGTAATCATCGATCGAGTGTATTAACAGTTAGAACAGATCGAGCGCATAAAGGAGCATATCCAGTGGTCCAAAATTGTTTTATGTTGACATAACTTTTTCACTAAGAGATTGACACAGGTGGATATGAGGGAGGAAGGAAATAATATGAGATTCAAGAACACAACAAGAAAAATGAGAATGATTTAGGAGCAAGCTCTATTAATTTCATATAAAACCGTTTCAATTACATTCTAAGTCTTACAAACAACTCATTGTATTAGGCTATATATAGGCATATCATTAATTATCTGGATAAAGTAAAATTAAAAATAAAAACATTAATCATAAAAAGATTCATTTGTGTATGGATTAGGTACTCCTTATTCGGATGATTAAACTTGGACTGAATTAGATACTATGAACTTGTTTGTCGCCTATTCACTTCACACAAAGATTTCTCAGAGATTCAATCGATTCACTTCCCACAGAAAAGTGGCTCCACATAGGTTTTGATTCGATTAATGAGTGTCATTTAATTCATCACGTCAGGCATGCGTTCTACATGTTAGAACCACTGTTTCACATGGACTATATAGGCTTAAAAGGCTACTTTACCTAATACTGATTGGTTTTACGAAAGAATCTCCAATATAGTCCATATTTAGTCCGAGCTAAGCCCACACCCGCGCACTCGGGCATCTCTTACACTATCTAATTCTCTCACATGATATCAGAGCAGGTTGATCCATGTTAGCCGCCACTCCACTACTACTTTTACTTGTACCCTCTATCTTCAAAGTCCATGTATTTGACCCTCAACATCTTTCTCAATAGACCTAGCTAGAGCCTCTCAAAACTTTTTCACTAGGTGTTCGGGTCACGTCGCACGTGAGGAGGTCTATAAAAACCTATATCCTACATGAACTTTATAAGATTGAGGGCTACTTCACCTAACACCAGTTGATTTTCAGATGGAATTCTTATATAATTCATATTTATCCCGGGCTAGTTCTAAGCCAACGCCCTCACTCACTCAGCATCTCATACTATCTAACTCTCTCACACAATGTTGCTCCATTTAACTTCTAGTACCAGGATTTTTATCTTCACGTTATGTTTACTCAATGCCATGCTTCGGAATTAGAATTGAATGAACAATTTGAGCTCTATGGAATTTAAATTGTGCTTCTAATTCCAATTTTGAGCTATGACATTGGGGTTCCTGAACGGACCCTCAGTCTCATAGTAATTTTAACAAAGCTAACTGGGTTGAGGTCAACAGATGGTGTACTGCCACTAGGAGATGTGGACTGCTAGAAACAAATGGTGTACTGCCACTAGGAGATGTGGACTGCTAGAAACAAAGCCCTTTTTAGTAACATCACCCCTATCAAAAATAACAGTTGCTGGGCCTACCACATGCATGTGAAGCACCAGCCTACTCATGTTCTAAACACTAATGTTCATAACTTCATATAAGCTGGGAATTATGCTCCTATTAAGATTAATGCAGATGGAGCCTCTAAAGGCAATCTTAGACAAATTGGCAAACAAATACTCCCTTCTTTCCACCCAAATAATTTACATTTGAAAAGTCTAGTAATTAAAATGTTAAGAATGTAATATCTAGATTTGTTCATTTTACATATTTGCCCATGTAAGACTAGTATAAATAGGAAGGTTTACCATATGTAATGGGAACTTAGTATTCATCATCAATAATATTTTTTCTCTATCTTCCTCCCTCTCTCTTTCATGCAATAACCGTCCCTCTTCATCAGTTTACAACATCCGACCACCACCTCTGGCGGTGGTCCGGTAACCTAAGCTTCAACACCAAAATTAAAATGGTATCAGAGCAGGAACTCCGATCTTTGTATATCCTTGCAAATCTATTCGCGAATCTCAATTTTCAACCGATTGAAACCCTAGCTTTCCAAATCAATCCAAAAACGAAAGAATCTGTCGATTGGAATTTGAAACCCTCAGTCTAAAATCCTTCTGCAAAATCAAAAACAACGGATGGATCTTCATCAAATGATTATGGGGTAAATTGAACTGCTTTTAGTCTCATTCATATCACGTCTCCATATCTCCAATTTTTGTAGGATTCTGTCCGATTCGTTCTCATGGTTCTCGCAACTTTGGTGCTCCAATCCAATTTCAACACATAAGGTTTCCATCCCTACATACATATATGTAAATTATAGAATTTTCGAGGTGATCAGAAATTAGATCTTTGTGTTTTGATAATTGTGAAATGTTTCAATTGAGACTTTGTTAGATCTCATTGAGAAAAAAGCAATTCTAAATTAGACTTTGTTAGATCTAAATTTTGCAATTGTATATGTTGATTTTTGGGTTTGATTGCTCAGTTAGATTTGTTTTAACTCACTGAGTTAGTGGTTTACTGAGTCAGTTAGTTGACTTGGTTCAAATACTTGATTACTTGAGTTGACTCATCGGGTTGGACGAGTCACTTAGAGTTACAGATTCAGAGATCTTTTGATCTCATCTTTTTTATTTGCGAAGTCAAATAATGACTTTGTTAAAAAAAAAAAATGCTTCATTGTTACGGTATTCGTTAAACATGAAGAGTTTACTTTAAAGAATTTTCAAATTGAATTCCAGTGGATCTCTCTCGGAATTTCCGATGACTACTTTGGCACGTTGTATGTCTTATGATTTGAGAACAGTTGTGACTTAAGTCTCGGTTTCTCGTATGATTTGGAGGTTGTTTGTGCTTCCAACTGCTTGGATTAAGGGGAGTTTTCGGATAACATGTTTCGAAGATTCTCCTTCGTCTTCAATTTGCCAATTATCGAGAAAGCTTTTTAGGGATTGGCTTCTGTTTGGGCTTCTCTACATTTGTCGGGTTGCACCTTCTATAACAAGTTGGGTAGTAGCCTCTTCTACAAAAATTTAGCACTTCGTTGATCTTTAACTCGATAGACTTCATACGTTTGTGTATCGAATTGAGAAAGTGTTCGAATATAAGTTTGATCTCTCCAACTTGACCACTTCACAGAGTTCCGTGTATGAGTTGAGGGGGAGTGTTAAAAATGTAATATCTAAATTTGTTCATTTTACATATATGCCCATGTGGGCCTAGTATAAATAGGAAGGTTTACCATATGTAATGGGAACTTAGTATTCATCATCAATAATATATTTTCTCTCCCTTCCTCCCTCTCTCTTTCACGCAATAACAGTCCCTCTTCATCAGTTTACAACATCCGGCCACCACCTCCGGTGGTGGTTTGGCAACCTAAACTTCAACACCAAAATTAACATAAGAGATATATTATATCATTAGAGTTGGTCATAATTACAAAATTATTTAATCACAACTAAGATGCTTACAATACAAGTGGAGGGTAAAGATGAAATGTTATGAAAATCGTTAACATAATTTTGAAAGCGGTCTCTTTAAGTGAAACATAACAAAATAAAATAGTGGACTCTTTGTCTGAAACGGAGGGAGTACTTGCAAATTTCTAAATGCGTAATTTTTTTTTCAGAAGAGAAAACCCTCCTCAACACCATTCACAAATCATCATCTTATAATTGAACACACATTCAAGTCCTCTCACCATTTATCAAGATCAGATTAAGAAATTGTAATATTTTTCATAACAACAAATTAGTCATGCAATTTATATTAATAGCCAAAGATTGATTAAATAGTTTTTTGTTGAATCAAATCAACTACAATAGAATTATGAGTAAAATATATGGATACTTATTTAAATAGCCTTTTATCAATTAAATAGAAGCAATGAATTGATTGAAATGACTAAAGAACCGTAGTTATAATTTATGGGGTGCATGCCCTACTACTGGAAAATCCCCTCTGGATATTGTGTTCTCCTTGGATCTTGTTTGGTGTCCTGGAAAGCAAAGAAACGATCTACTGGCTCTAACTGTTCTGCTGAGTTAGAGTATAGAAATAGAAGCTTGAATTATGCTGGATGTAAGGTTGCCTGACTTGTAGAATTGCTCAATGATTTTGGCGTCACCAATCTCACTGTCATTCTACACTGTGACAATCAAGCTAAACTGCACATTGAAATTGATGAATGTATGAAATTCAATGTTTCATGAACGTACAGAACACATTGAAATTGATTGTCACATGGTTCGTGAAAGGATTGCTTCTCATCTCCTTCAAACTGCTCACATTGCTTCCGAAGATCAATTAGCTAGTCTTTTTACCTTTTTTTTTTTTTTTTTGTGCAATGGAGGATAATAGACCACTTTCGGGAAATCAAATCACGACAACTTGATGCTCTATTTTTACTCAAAGTCTGTAACGTGATTGTTTACATTTGTTGTATATTTTCCTAGATTAAGTCTGTCAATTACTGTAATTATGCTAGGCTGATTGATTAGGATTGATTTAGAAGATATTTTATTCTTGGAAACTCTTATAACTCAAGGAAGTAATGTATATATTGGAAGATGCCAAATGGGAGAACCCGCAAAGTGGGATTCTTATACCAGTACTCTCTGTCTTTTTCTCCTCTATTTTCTTGTGTTTTTTACTTAGAAAATAAAGTTCTATCATGGTATCAGAGCTTCAAGTGGCCATGGGAGAAACATCTATGACATCCTCTTCTACCACCAGTCCTAATATCCAGTTCGAGAATGGTAATTGTTAGAATACTCTCCCTCTCTTCTTCAATATACAGTCTGTCATGTCACACTGCCATCCCACCCAAGAGAATTATCTAAACTGGAGTTCACTTTTTAAATCTGTTCTCGACACACAAAAATTAAGCTACACTATCACCAAAACCACTCCCCCACCTAGGTACTTAGAGGACAGCACCACTGAAAATCCTTTATATTCTCTTTTCATTCAAGCCTCTGGTCTTGTTTTAGTATGGATTAAAGCCACGGTTACCCCTGACATTCAAGCATATGTTAACTCTTGTAAACTGCTCCAGATGCTTGGGATTTGCTAGCTAAAGAGTTTGGTGTAGCCTCTAGTATTCATGTCCAAAAACTGCAGGATGACCTCCATGCTTTAACCAAAACCTCTGACATGTCTATTCGAGACTACCTTCTTAAAGCCAAGACCATAGCGAACTCCCTAGCAGTAGTCGGTGAAGGTGTGTCCACTTTCATCATAAAACAGTGTATCCTAGCTGGTTTGTGATTAACATACAAGGAGTTTATAACCACCCAAAACTCCAGAGGCACCACCACTTTGTCCGACCTCCAAGATCTACTTCTTCAAGAAGAAGCATTACAAAAGAAATTTGCCAACCCCTCGTCTTTTACAACCACTGGTTTCACTGTTAGCAAACGGTCGAGCAATCCTTCCAAACCCGAAGGCAACTCGTCTTTTTTCCAAGGGAGTGGGAGTAACGTTTTTTTGGGGGGGTGAGAATAACAAAGGGCTGCAGTTCTTTTCTCAACCCAGTAATCGGGGTGGTGGAAATAGAGGTAGAGGTAAACGTTGGTGGAAAAATAATCAAGGTAGAGGCAGACCAGGCCGTGGCATTCTCCCTAGTCCAAACTACAATTTTTCAAACCCTTCTCCAAATCCTTCTCCTATTCGAAACACCACCAACAACTTCAACAACTATACACCTCTACACTCCTTTGTTCATATTGACTCCAACAGTGTGTGTCAACTATGTCATAGGGCAGGTCACCTTGCTCCAACATGCTCAAACAAGACCAATTTCGCCTACTCAGTCCAATCCACTTTTCCTTATGCTCCTAATTCTGATCCAAATCAGTATCACAATGCAAACCAACCTCAATACTCTTACTCTCACCAGTCACCATCTTCCATGGTCCAGGCTTCATTTGTTTTGGATTTTGGTGGTACGAATCACATGACGTCTTCCACTGATAACATGGTTCAATATTCTCCCTATACAGGTACTGACTCCGTGACCATTGCAAATGGGTCACAACTTCCTATCTCCCACGTCGGTAAATCTCTTCTTTCCAATGGCAACCATTTGTTTTGTTCGAATAATGTTTTGTGTGTACCCAATATGCACAAGTCCTTATTATCTATTCGTCGTTTTTCCATAGACAATGATTGTTTTTTTGAACTTGATAGATTTGGCTTTCGTGTGAAGGACAATCGAACGAGGTTGACTATGCTTTCTGGCAGTAGCTTGGGCGGCCTCTATCACTTGTCATTTCCATCCACCCCTCGTCTCAATCCCTTGGCTCTTATCGGTGAACGTGCTACTTCATCTACCTGGCATGCTCGCCTTGGTCACCCCTCTACTCAGGTCTTCAGTCATCTCGTCAATAAATTATGGATTTCGGTTAGCGGTCCCGTGAAAGAAAATATTGTGTGTCATATTTGCCCGTTAGGCAAATCATGCACATTGCCTTTCAATTTTCGGTCTTTTAATTCAGATTCTCCTTTAGATCTTCTTCATTTGGATGTTTGGGGTACATCCCCGGTTATTTCAAATAGTGGTTATCGTTTTTATTTATCAATTGTCGATGATTTTTCTCGTTATGTTTGGCTTTTTCCCTTAATGCACAAATCTGATGTATTCTCTGTATTTTCTGCATTTAAGAGTCAAGTTGAGAACCAATTATCTCGTAAGATATCTGCGATACATACTATTAAATCTATTCAAATAGATGGGGGTGGGGAGTTTGTGAACAAACAGTTTGCCAGTTTTTTGGTTTTACATGGGATTCGTCGCCAAATAACCTGCCTATACACCCCGCAACAAAATGGTGTGGTCGAGCGGAAGCATCGACACATCATAGACATGGCACTTTGTTTATTGGCCCAATCCCGAGTTCCTCAAAAATATTGGGTCGAAGCTTTTCTCACCGCAATTTTTCTCATCAATCGTACACCAATGCGTTACCTCCGTTATATGTCTCCCTACCAAAAGCTTTTAAAATGTACCCCCGACTATCGGTTCTTGAAAACCTTTGGTTGCGTGTGTTTTCCTCATTTGGTTCCCTATAATTCTCATAAATTAATGCCTAAATCTACCCCATGTTTCTTCTTAGGCTATGATTTATAAAAAAAGGGTATCAATGTCTTGATCGCACCATAGGACGAATCTATATTTCAAGAAATGTTTTATTTAATGAGAACTATTTCTTGTTTGCTCGTACTACGAATCTGACAGGTCCTAGTCTTGGCCCCTGCCATCCGCACAACTGTTCAGACCCACTCGTCACTTCTTCCAGTGCTTCGCTGGCTCCTGACCCCGTGGTCTCCTCTAATGCACCAGGACCTATTGTCAAGTTCCCTACTACAAATCTCTTGGCACCAGCTGCTCCTTCTTATAGCAACCCACATGCCGCACCGACTTCTTTACTGGCACCAGTTGCTCCTTCTTATAGCACCCCACATGCCGCACCGACTTCTTCACCAAGCCCTGCCGATTTCTCTTCACCGACAACATCAGCACCCACAACGCACACACTAGGTACCCTCCTTCTGGGCTTCAGTTGAGTACTTCTGCCACAGGTCGACCTTCTTTTGCGAACAGTCCTATCCCATTTCAAATGTCTATTGAACCCACTAACAGTGTGTCCCCCAGCAGCTCTACTCCCCCTTTAAAGTACAAAAGCATCAATGACCTCATCTACCGACACCCAATTCCTACAGCTTTAGTCGATGCTGACTTTAATTCTGCTGATTTTGAACCAAGGACTCTCAAACAGGCAGCGCCTCTACCACACTGGCAACAAGTAATGATCGATGAATTAACTGCTCTCCATAAACATTCAACTTGGGATTTGGTTCCTCGGACCCCAACCATGAATGTGGTGGGTAGTAAATGGGTATTTAAAGTCAAACGTCAGCTGACGGGTTGATTGAAAGGCATAAGGATCGCCTTGTTGCTCAAAGGTATATCCAGCAGGAGGGCGTCGACTACGATGAAATGTTTAGCCCGGTCGTTAAGCTTCCAACCATTCGGACCATTCTTGCTTTGGCTCACTCGCGCTCATGGGACATCCAACAGCTTGATGTACGAAATGCCTTCCTAAATGGGTTTCTAAACGAGGCAGTATACATGAATCAACCCCCGGGGTTTGCTGACCTTCGTTTTCCTAATCATGTGTGTCGTCCGAACCGAGCACTTTATGGCCTCAAACAATCACCCCGTGCATGGTTTTAACGCCTTCATGATTTTCTCCAGAACCTCGGTTTCTTCAACAGCAAATCAAACAGTTCTCTTTTCATTCATCATGCTGGATCCTCCACTATTGCCATCCTTGTTTACGTTGATGATATCATCGTAACAGGTGCTTCTTTATCAAATTCGCCCAGGTCATTGATCATATTTGTGCCACTTTTGACAGTAGGAAGCTTGGTCCACTTGGCTTCTTTCTTGGGATAGAGGTCACTCGATCCTCGTCTACTCTCTCACTCAGTCAGGCGAGATAGACATCTGACCTTCTCCATAAGTTTCAAATGGACAAGTGCAAACCGACTTCTACTCCCTTCTTGCCCGGGTCTCATCTGTCAGCTTCTAGTGGTGACCCTATTTCTGATGATAAGCTTTATCGTAGCATGGTTGGAGGTCTCCAGTATCTTACCTTGACACGTCCCGACCTCTCATTTGCTGTCAACTAAGTATGCCTACATATGCACGCTCCACGAACCGGTCATCTCCAAGCTGTCAAACGAATACTTCGCTATGTTAAGGGTACTATTTCCCTTGGTTACAGTTTCAGGCTTCTTCAGACAGTACACTTTGGGCATTTTGTGATGCTGATTGGGCAGGCGATCTTGATACTCGTCGCTCAACGACAAGTGCGTGTATCTTTGTTGGCCCGAACCTTGTCTCCTGGACAACAAAGAAGCAAACTACGGTGGCTTGCTCGAGTAGTGAGGCTGAGTATCGTGCTCTTGCAACCACCGCAGCTGAATTAAAATGGTTTTCCTTTCTTTATCGCGAGTTGGGTGTTTTTGGTCTCCTCGGTTTCTCTACTATGACAACATTTCTGCCATTCAGATGTCCAAAAATCCTGTTTTCCACGCCCGCACTCGTCATGTTGAAATTGATCTTCACTTTGTTCGCGGCCTACAACAGTGTGGGTTTCTTCGTGTTGCCTATGTTCATACGACTGATGAGCCGGCGGACGTGTTCACCAAAGGTCTTGCTTGTCCAAGATTAGACCTCCTTATGTCCAAGCTGCAGCTCCACGATGTTCCTCTTAGCTTACGGGGGGGGGGGGGTAATAGACCACTTTCGGGAAATCAAATCACGACAACTTGATGCTCTATTTTTACTTAAAGTCTGTAACGTGATTGTTTACATCTGTTGTATATTTTCCTAGATTAAGTCTGTCAATTACTGTAATTATGCTAGGCTGATTGATTAGGATTGATTTAGAAGATATTTTATTCTTGGAAACTCTTGTAACTCAAGGAAATAATGTATATATTGGAAGATACCAAAAGGGATAACCCGTAATGTGGGATTCTTATACCAGTACTCTCTGTCTTCTTCTCCTCTGTTTTCTTGTGTTTTTTACTTAGAAAATAAAGTTCTATCAGAGGAGCTGACGTCTTAACCAAAGCTCTCAAATCTTCACAAAACTCTCATTTTATAACCAATCTACAAGTCATAAATCTATTTAGTTCTTCTAGCTTGTGGGGAGATAAGAAGTATACTCAACCAATGCAAGCAATTCAGCAGCAAGAATACAGCCAAAGACAATGGGGTGCCAAGTGATCAGGAATGAAACTCAAAGGGCATCGACTGATAATATTTCAGGCTTTTTTCTTTTTGTTTTTAATTTAATTATTATTATAGAAGATCAATAGTGATTCCCCACTTACCACCTTGTGACTCGAACCAATGACCTATTAGTTAATAGTGATTCCCCACTTACCACCTTGTGACTCGAACCAATGACCTATTAGTTGTAGGTAAATCGTCTTACCATTTAACTCCATGTACTCTCCTATTCAGATCAATAAAACAGAACATGAAATTCTCTCTTCCTTTGTAACATAATTAAACCTCAGTTAGCTAGAATCTTTCATTTCTTATCACATATAGTGGAGTTTGTAACCTTATCACTAGATCCAATAGACCTCGGCTACAGTTAGGTGTGTGACATGGTGTGTGGTCAAGCTATGCAGATTTGGTGTCATTAATTATATTCGGTTTTGATTGTTGTTGAGATTAAACTGAGCCATTTTATTGGGAATAACAAGAGCATCTCTAAGGAAACTGTGATAGTTTTAGCAAAAACGGCTATACGGGGTCGCATTAATTACTCCAACTATACCTAAATAATCGTCTCTATTTTATTTCGAGATGTCACAAAATAAGAATCATTTTTTTTTTATTTTTTAAAGAGATTGAGCAAATAAATTGTCTACAGTACCATTATTATTCAATGCCCATACTTTAAGATATGCAAAGAAGATCAACTTTGTATGTTTTAGATGAAATACAACTCAACAATCCACAACTTCAAATTCATTACACAGTAGTTACCTTAGTTGGCTATAGCAAAGGCAGCCATTACAAAGCTTACATATATAGTACATCAAAATTACATGAAATTTAAAACAACTTCAACAATGAAATGGATTACTTTTATTCACTAGCCTTCTCTTTCTATTATAAACTCGAACAAACAGGAATTTTTATTCTCGTTTTTTCTCTTTTTAATTGTTATAAGACCGAACAAGAACATTGACGTTGACGACGATCCCCTAAACGGCCATGAAAGGTAATATCGTCATCATGAAGCACTCGTATCCAAGATTCACGGAGCCGCACAAGGCTGTGTCCTTCGCCTTGAACGCGTCAGTTAGTCCCTTCAACATAAGTTGATGCCATCAGAAACAGATATCTATAGATAATTCTAGCCATATTTCATGAGATTATTATCATCCACATTGAGTTTTACAATTGTTTCAATGGGAACCCATCATTTACTTTTTAAGTACTACGAATTACATATTTTGTAGTTTTGAAAAATAATAAAATCTTATACGTCAAATTTTAATTTGAATAATCATACTCAAAAAGTCAAACTAAGACAATAATTTAAAAACTGATGGATGGAGTATAAGATAAATTATCAAAAGTAAATGAGGCGAAAGTATTTTATAATAATACTCTTTCAATGTATGCCCTACTATAAATTCTTGCAATAGAGACAGGAAAATATAAAATAAAATATAGATTTAGAAAAAATAATATCTCTAAAATAGTTATTTAAATATTTTTTTCTCTTTACTATTGGAATTCACTTCGAAGATTCTATTATTAAATTATTGTCTTATTTGATTTTTTTAGTAAAATTGGTTATTTTTCAAATGAAATTTAGTATATATATCTTTTTTATTTTTCTCAAAATTATAAAATACGTACTTCATAATACTTTTTTGGTATAGTAGACTATGTATTTTATAATTTTGAAAAAAAACAAATTATTATTTGAAAAACAGTGAATTTGACACAAAAAAATAAAAAATAAAAAACAATAATTTAGAATCGATGGAAGCATTAGCCAATTTAGGTTACTTAATTATACAGATTGTCTTGCTTAAGAATAATGGTGGGGCCCATGACTCCCACTAGTTACCATATTCGTTCGGCCAGTAAACGTATAAATGTCATACCTTAACAGTCAAGCAACACCTGAAACCGAGAAAAATGAAAAGCAGAACAACATTACGACGTGCGGCATAAATATATAAACAATTGGCAATTACTCCCCCTTCGTAAATTATTTTCCAATTGATTTTTTAAGTCAACCTACCTGTTTTTCAAATAAAAATTTGATATATTTTCTCCGTTCCTAAATTATTGTCTTTTTTTTTTATCCGTTTCAAAATAATTGTCTTGTTTAAAAATTTTCCTTTTTAGGACATCACTTTATCATTTTACCCTTACTTTTTCTTCTACTTTAATTATGAGCCACATACACATAAACATTAAAGAAAATTATACATTATACTAATATTAATAATTAAATAAATTATTTTTTCTTAATCTGTGTGTCGGGTCAAACAAAATAATAATTAAGGGATGGAGAGAGTATATTTTTTTATTTTTTAAAATCATAAAATATGTAATTCATAATACCTAAAAAAAAATATACTCTAAATTTTCATTTAAAAAACATCAATTTAACGCAAAAAAATTACGCATAACAATAATTTACAAACTAAGGGAGTAAAATATTTGGATAATATTTGAGATTAAGGAAATGAAATCGAGCTGCTACACTGTAAGAACCAACATACTCGATGAAATAGCTATAGTCGACGGCCTTTTGCGCCTTTGTCGGACCTTTGCCGAACTTTGACATCAGCCTCTCTAAAACAGAAGGAGGCACCCCATATCCAAGTGACGTGAGTGCATTTGCTAGTTCTGCATGCTCGATCTTGCCGCTACGATCGACGTCAAATTTATGAAAGATTGCCTTTAATAATGCACAACATAAAATATATTAGCTTTCTTAAACCTAAATCGTTTACTTTCGCTAAATATCTTAACACACGTCGCCTTTTAAATATGCTGATGTGGACTTTGCGGGACTCATATGATCCCAAAAAGTCCAGAACAATATGTTTAAAGAGCGATCTTTGAAGTTTTAAGGAAAATGATGGAACCCACGAATTCTACGTCAGCATGTTTAGATAGTCAACGTTAAATTATTAAACAAAAGTTCAGTTTAGGCTTAAGTTTAAGTCCTATTATAAGTACAATGATCAAATTGGCAAATCAAAAGATATGATGGTTAAATTGATATTTCTCAATTAATATGATGGCTAAAAATTTAATTTTCTCAAAAAGAAAATCAAGGAAGAAGCTATCTTACCTTCCATTCCTGAAGTGCCTGAAACATTGGAACAAATTCCGTTGGACCTAATTTCACAAATATTATAAACCAAAACTCAGTATTCAACAATAACAAAAGATAGCCTTACCAGGCACACACACACCCAAAAAAAAAAAAATGACTTAGCTAACTTTTCGTAAATGTAAACGCACAACCTTAGCAGTTGCTGCCTCATGTAGGGGTATGTACGAAACTCAGAAGAGCACAGAATTACGCCATCTCGTTAGGTTTTTAAATAAAAATCTTATGAGTTGAAGCTTTTCGATATCTTTTCTCAAACGTCAAAAGGATTTATATTTAAAAAATTACATCGAGAGGTTTTCAAACCCTCAATTAAAGTTGGATAGGTAAAAAAGAAGTATTTTCTCCGTTTCAGACAAAAAGTTCACTATACTATTTTAGAATATTTTACTTAAAGAGTTTACTTTCAAAAATTATGTTTACATTTTTCATAACCTTTCGTATTTACCCTCCATTTGTGTTTTAAATATTTTAGTTATGCTTAAATATTTTTGTAATTATAATCAACTCTAATGATACTTATATATTCCTTAATTATTAGATTTTTCAAACGTGGACTCTTTGGGTGGAACGGAGAGAGTAAAAACCTAGGTTTGAACCGTGTTGTTTAATTATTGTTTGAATTTAATCAAGTGCCTAAGGCATTAATGTCCACCGTAGATAACTGTTAGATGAGATTCTTACACCACTTTTAATAAAGAAATTGGATTCATGTAATCAGAAGAAATAAGTACTTTATTTATAATATTTAAAAGCATAAAAAATGAAACTAAAGTTATTTTATTTTGTAAAAAAATTCGTAGAAATAAGTACTTTGAAAAAATTTATCTCGTGGAAATAAATTTCTTTTAAGACAACTTAATTAAAGAAACATAATTAAGTACATCTCTTAGATCGACATGGGTCATGGGCTATATTGCTTACACGGAAGAGTACACATAGTCGTAAAGAGGATCTCTGCTTCATCTGTAGTGATTTTAAGGAAACCTACTTTCATATTCACATTCATATTCATGTTAATTTCTTTATTTTTTTTCTCAAATACTTCAAATTATTAGACACAAGTTAATGGGCATAAATCATACTATAGATACATGTAAATTCAAGAAGGGAGAAAAGGGTTACCAATCTTCTTGACTTTGGGCCAATTGGTGTATATGACCAGGAGCGAATGAGCGGTACGGCTTTGGAAGTTAATATTGTAGTACTCAGACAAACCCTTCACGAGATCCTTGTCATTAATGATCCCGTCGTTGTCCTTGTCGCACAATCGGAAACACGTCACCGCATTGGGATCTGTGCCTGGCGGAAACACCACGGTGGTGGTGGACGGCTTGGAACAAGGCGGGGACGACGGTTGGGGTTGTGCACATGGTTTGCAAGGGCTTGGGCGGCATCCAGCCATATTTGCGAGAGACTTGCTAAGATAGAGATCGGGGGAGGGGAATTTTTGTATGGTGATATTACTCCTAGAGGGTTTATTATATACAAGCTGGGAAATGGAAGTTTTAGTTTGAATTACGGAATTGCCATTTATTCATGTATCAGTGTTTATTTTCATTTGTTTTCCAATAAGAGTTTAATGAATATATGTTTAGCGATTACTTAAAATTTTCAATAAGTTGGCAATTGTACAACATCTTTTAGTTTTTTTGACGTTAAATTCAATTTTCTTAGAAAAAATTATTTTAAGAAATTAAATGAAAAATAATGAATATATTTAATTTTTTAGTGTTTAGGAATAGACATAATTTATTTGAGAAAATAAAAATAACAAAAAATAAATTTACGTTATAAAGAAAAATAAAAAAATTAATCGACTTTAAGTAAGTACTTGATAATCAAAAAAGGGCAATTGTGTAATAACAATGATTTATTTATCTAACCATTAATGAATGTAGTAGATTAATAAAGTTTGTTGTGCAAATAGACTCTCCCTTAAAGTTATTGTGCTTGTATTTATTTATTTTTCTCTGTGCTACTTAAAATGTTCACATTTGAAAGAATATAGAAATAGTTATTTAAATTTTAGATTTATGTTTTAATAATAAATATAAAAAATAAATTTATAAGCTTAAATATTAAAACTATACTCCTTATCTTAGTAGGGAAGACAGAAAAAATTCATAAGGGAAAAAAATATTTAATGTCTTCCTCTCTAAATTTAAAGTTATGGTTAAAATATATATTAAATGGATCCTTCACTTTAAATCTAAATTAGTTTTAAGACTTTTAAAGAACATTCATAGATGATGTCTTCATTATTTTAATATAACCAAAAGGAAAAAAGAGAAGCTTATCAAGGAAAAATAATAAAAGTGAATCTAGATATTTGTATCTCAGATCGGATCCTCTATTCTAAAATGGTGTTTCATCTCCTATTTCAACCGTTGGATGTGCGTCACATGTACATTTGAATAAACAACATTAATTACCCCGTGATTTTTTATGCACATGTGGTGCACATCCAACGGTTAGAATAGGAGATATAACATCATTTTAAAATAGAGGATCCAATTTGTATCCCTTGTGTGAATATTTTCTTGGGATCCACAACTTTTGGAGTATATAGATGGCATTAAAAGATTTGTTTTAAAATATCACCACATATATCATAATGGTTGATTTTCTTTCATATTTTAATTTTTGTAATTTTAAATATTTTTCTTTTGGTCCAATCATCATTTTCTCTATATATCTCGCTTTTGTTTTTATTTATCAATCATTACAAAATAAAATTTTAAAATTTAAAATTGAGTCATGATAACCAAGCCAAATGGCACCCTTTGTGGTTCGTAAATATATTTGCAATTTTTTAATAATTGAATGATAAAATAAAAGAGAAATAGGAAGAAAATTAGAAGAGTCAAAGAGAGAAAAATATTTAATACTGCAATTATTTTTTTCTATTTTTAATAAAACATGAGCATCATATTATTATTATTACCACAAACAAAAGTATGCATAATTCATATTCCACGAATTGATACAAATAACAAGCACCTATTTACTTGCCCTGACTAAAGTACAACAACAACTATTATTATTATTATTATTATTATTATTATTATTATTATTATTATTATTATTATTATTATTATTATTATTATTATTATTATTATTATTATTATTATTATTATTATTATTATTATTATTATTATTATTATTATTATTATTATTATTATTATTACTATTATATATATATATATATATATATATATATATATATATATATGAGTTTAAAGAACAAGAAACAACAAGGCCTCGAGGCTTAAGCCCCAATAGTACAAATCAAATGAATGAATCGATAAAACATATTAATTACAAATCTTTCTATGCTCACCTGAAATTGCTTCAAAAGTAAACCACGCTGAGCATCCATTGTCATTAACAAAAGGGGTTAGTACCAAAGTAACCTTCCGTGCAATATAGCAAACAAAAAAAGCCGAGAATCAATGAGCAATGTATATGGCAAACAATGCATACAGCATTTTATGCACAAAGTTCACACAGAGATTTCAAGCAACACAACCAATAACGAGTCTATCCTAGTCACTAGCAGAGTCGCTAATATGAGAACCCTGTTTCAAAACCCCCACGGGCGTTTAAAATGAGAAAACGATAATTTTCTAACTTGAGTGCGTGGAATACACGTAGTTCTCAAAATGGACTCTCAAAATAAAACACAACAAGAGTTGCCACTTCCATTTAGTATGGAAATGGAAGAAAAACTATATTTATGGGTTTGAGGACTAAGTTATGAGTTAGGAAGGTGTTTAACACCCAACTCGCCCTTTCCTGTCTCAAGGTTGCTAATCATGCTTGACTCTTAATGGTCGGTCTCTCATTGTTGGTTCTCGGGTATATATGGCATTTTGAAGAAGAACAAAGTTCATGGTTGTTAGGTCAGATATATGGTCCGAATCACCAAATGGTCCTAAACATCATGGAATAGGAGATGGCAACGGGAGATCGGAAGACTAGCCTCCTAGGCCACGTTTCGTCGATTAGGGTGAACTGAAGTTTAACCTTAATTGGTTAATCACCATATAAATCTTCAAAACAAAAAAGCATGCTTGATCAACATCGATATGAATCCTAGTATGTGCCTAAGCAAAACAATTCTAAGAAACTCCAAGGCACATTTCATCGAAATAGAGATGGATGAGCATGGAAATCCTTAAGCATGGCATTTAAATAAGATGAAGATAATACCTCGATCTCTTGACTTAAAGACCCTCACATAATCAAAAGGACTTCATGAAGATATTCAAACATAGCTCAAAAGGAGAACAAGGCAACCACATTGTGTGCTAGGCTTGGATTAAGTCTCAAGAAGCACGTAAACATAGTTCCCATGGCTTAATTAACGATTAACATAATCACTAATCTTTCAATCATTGACATAAGAATAGAACTGGCCAGAGATTTGAGTTATTTGAGAACCAAACTGTCACCTTTTGCTCATGTATGGAAGAGATGAGAAAAAGAAAAAAAGGGGAAGGGGGACACTTCGATCCTAAAGTGTGAAGAAGCACTTTTACCACAAGCGAGAAGGGTACTATTGAGTTGCAATCTTATACACATACTCAAGAGATTATGTTTAAGAGATCCACTCTATTAAGGGATTATATAGGGGGAAATGGGATCCAATGTGAGTTTCAAGGTAGCATTTTAAGACTTTCAAACAACTCGTTCCAAGTCTAGATACACTCTTTGGAGATGTGCACGAAAATAATAAAGGTCAAACATGGAGATGAAAACTAGTTTCATTTACACAACATGATCTTTACAAAAGATCTTTCTTACAAAGAACACAACATATTTAGATAAGATTGCTACATTTTGAGTGATAAAAGAGATAGAACAACTACACTATAACCTAAGCATCCTTGATATCTAGATTAATGTGCTAAGACGATGTAGGACAAGGATCTAGTACAAGATTACAAAATTAATCAACTTACTCAACAAAGAGATTACCTTAAAAAAAATCAAAATAATCAAATAAAGAAAGAAATGTGGATTAACATAGACGAATACTCGGATTGGTGGCGTTTAAGATGCCTTTTTAATGACTAAAGAGTGTAGTGTTTGGGCCATTGATTTGATGATTCGGTGTTACGAGAAACCTGTTTCAAAACCTCGGACGGTTGTTGTAACAAAATTAATGAGTTTTCTAACTTACGAGTTGAGAAGGTATTAGGCAACCAACTTGCCTTTTCGGTCTCGAGGTTGCAAGCATGCTTGAATTCCTAATGGTTGGTCTCATAGATGGTTCTTGGTTTCATGTGGTGTGGCAAGGAAGTGCAAAATATCATGGTTGTTCATATATATAACTTGAGTCAGAAAAGAAAATCTCAAACATCATTGGATGGAAAGAGGTGTAAGGAGGTTTAGACTAGCATCCTAGGCGTCAATTAGTTAAATATGGTCAACTCCCCTAAACAATCAATCACCAAATGAATCACCAAGGCATGCTTAATCAACATTTAAATGAAAACTAGCATGATCCTTAACATGTGAATGAGTATAGAAACTTTTCATCATGGCAATCTCTATGATTAGCACAACATTTTAATGTTTTCACCCAAGACCTCTCAATTGGTTACAAGCGAAACTCTATAAATGGCTCAATCTTGACTTGAAAGTAGGAATGACAACGGGCTGGTTTGGGGGCGATTATACATAATATCATTCTCATTCTCCAATTATTCAATTTTATGCCCCATAACCCCACCATTCCCCATCGGGGAATCAATTTATTCCCCATATCCATTCCTCATGCGTTAACGGTTAATCTGGGAATACCCGCGGGTAATTGGGCAAGCTAACAATTTAGTTTAAAAATAATTTTGTGATTAGAAAAAACTCATAAATACAAACTTTCAAAAAGCATATTATTTAATCAAGTTCATAAAACTTGATAAAAGATAATACTTCAACTTATAACTCATCACAATCGTGTTCATAAAAACTAAAAAGTCTAATTAAGTAGTTGTGCAAGCCACAAATTCACCAAATATTATAAAAGTTTTTTAAGTGATGAAGAGGAGTGTGCAACAACGGCGGATTCGCATGATTGAGAATGATGTTAAAATTTTAGTGTTATACACTTAACATATATAACTAGTTATATGGTAAATACTTGTTTGAATAGGGTAATGTTATATTATTAAATAAGTCGTTCGGAGAATGGGGCGAGTACTGCTAATACCAAAGTCGAACCGTTCCCCAGTTTTCCATTTCGGCTATTCCCCGTTACCCGCCACTTATCCGGTCAAACCAGTTAATAACCGTCAACTTCGATTCAGTTTAGTTCGAATATCCACGGTTCGGTTTGAAATTGTCAACCCTACTTGAAAGTGTAACAAAACAACCATATTGTTGATAGGCCATGGGTTAGATCACCGGATCACATAAATGATGTTGTAATGGCCCAACAATGAACAATACTTCACTAATTCTCCTAACGCAAAAATGAAACATAATTGTATAGTTAAATAATTTGAGAAACAAAATGTCATCTTTTAGCTCAAAATTGGAAGCGATAAAAAGATAAAACATTGGAAAGGGGAACACTTTAACCATAAAGTGTAAAGGCACTTTTACCATAAGTGAGAAGGGATAGGATTGAGCTTCACTCTACTTAGGATTGTATAGGGAAAGATGGGGGATCCAAAGTGATGAGAACCGTGGTTCGAGCCAAGACTCAAAACCCAAGTCAAGTGAACCTATTATGATCAAGTGGGTTCAAAGTCAAGCAAACCCGTTCGAGGCCCAAGAGGAGGAGTCTAAGAAGACGCATTCTGCCTTTAAAGCGATCGCCTTACAATTCTACAAAGCGATCGCCCTGACTACTGGATTAAAAGCGATCGCCCTGTGGCAGTGTGTGGCCAGTGTGATGACTTCGAAGGCTTCCAAATGCATGAAAAAGGCTTAAAGACTCAAGAGACGTCCGTTAAAATCATCTTAGGCATGATGGATGACTTTGGGATCTTTTTAACGCTAAATGGATGACTTTAGGGGGCCAAAGTGCACTTTTCAAAATTAGGCCTTTAGAAAAACGAGATTGATAGTATTTTCCTTATTTTGGTTTGTTATTGTTTCCTAATTAGCCTAGGTAACTTACTTAGTTGTTTCCTACATGATTTAGGTAATTAGTTAATTGTTTCCTTTTTATTTTAGGATTCTATTTCCTAGGTTATGTTGGATTGTTAGGCCTATATAAAGGCTTCTCTTTCATTGTAAAATTTTAGAACTTCGATATTATTAAATTTGATTTGAGTTTTCACTATATTGTGAGCTTTTGAGAGATTTCTTGGATTAGAATTCTCAACCCTTGAACTTATTAAGTTTGTTGAGCTGCAGGCTTGTGGCGTTCCGTGATCTTGGTTCCTAATCAATTGCGATTAGTGGGTTAAGGTTTCCCCCCAAGGTTCTAGGGATTAAATCTGCCCTAGGGTTAAGGGAAGCTCCCTATCTTCGTTTCAATTCGTTGTTTTCTAGTTTTCAAATCTGCGTTTTTGGTTGGTTCCATTTTGTCACGATCTTGGAATCACATCAATTAGTATCAGAGTAACAAAGAGGTAACCAACGTTTTCGTTCTAGCGTTCTTCATAAACTTTGTTTTCATCTTTCCTATATTCGTTGGATTCATAGTTTTCTTCTTTCCTTCAAAATTTTCCAGCAATCTTGTTACTTTTAATTTCTTTCCAAACCCTAGTTACAAAAAAAAAAAAAAAAAAAAGAGAGAGAGAAAATTATTTTTGCTCCAAAGAAAATTCCTTGAATCAAGAAAATTAAAACTTGATCAAGAAGTTACAAAAGTAAAAAAAAAAAAAAAAAATTGAAGGAGCTGAAATTGTGGACAAAAAAAATTAGGGTTTTGGAAAATTGCTTCAAAGTTATCACTTGCACTAAAGTGGTAGTCCTAGAAATACTTTCATACATCCATCTTGTCCATCAAATCTTTCCAACATCCATTAAAATTCATTCTTTTCCTGCTTTCATTGTGAAATCGCATCTCACTTTGAAATTTTACCAAAAAAAAATCAAAACCCTAGATTGCATTGTTTTCGTTCCTACTCGTAACGTTTTCAAAATTTGTACTCCATATTGATAATTTCGTGGGTCAAGAGAATCTCTTCAAGAAATTGTGAGTGTGTGAGTGAGAGAGTATACACGAGAGCTTGGTGAGATTTTTGTGTGTGATATTCAATATGTCACGAAATATTCCTATTCGAAAGGGTAGTGATGCGCAACAGAATCCTACAGAGAGCATGTTGAGGATGATGGAGGATACCTCTCAACGTTTGGCTAGGTTAAAAGAGAGAGGGAATGCGCAACCTCAAGGAAATCCACCTAAATTTCAAGCAAGGAGAGGTACGTATGATGATGAGGAGGATGAGTGGTTAGAAAAAAAAAATATGAGGATGATAAGAGGCGTGATAGGAGAGTAGGTGAAAGGGCATATGACTCACAATACGAAAGGGAAATTTCCAACATTAAAATGAGGATTCCACCTTTCAGGGGTAGGGATGATCCCGAGGAATACCTAGAGTAGGTTAGAAAGGTTGAAGTCCTATTTGAACGTGACCACTACACAAAAGCCCAAAAAGTGAAACTTGCTGCCTCAAAGTTCTCCGAGTATGCTAGTGATTGGTGGGAGCAACTAATGATTAGGCGGAGAATGATAGGAGAGGGTCGCGTTAGCACGTGGGAAGAAATGAAAAGGGTCATGCGAAAAAGGTTAGTCCTTAACTACTACCACCGTGAACTATTGAGAGAACTTCAAAATTTGTTTCAAGGTAGTATGTCGGTGGAGGAGTATTATGAGGCAATGAAGATGGCTCTTGTTTGGGCTAATATCAATGACGATGATGAGGTCACCATGGATAGATTCATCAGTGGGTTGAATAGGGAGATTGCCCAAGTGGTGGAATTGAGGGAGTATGATGAGATGGAGGAAATTGTTCATGCCGCCGTCAAGGTGGAACGACAACTTAAAAGGAGAGCTACTTTTACCCGAGGAATTTATTCTTCTTCTTATTCCTCTTCTAAAATCCCTAGTAGGTCCCATGTGGGGGAAAACAAAAATACTAATGTTGTGCCTACCACATCTTATGGGGAGATCTCAAAGAGTGAGGATGTTGACAAAAGAAAAGTTAAGAGTTCGGCTAGAGAGATAAATGAAGTTTATGAGATAGCCGAGAAAAAGGAGAGTATAAATGAAACTGAAAATGAGAGGTCGGCTAAGGTAAAAAGTGTGAACCAAGAAATAGCCAAGCAAAAGGAGAGGAAAGTGAGAGATAGTGAACAAATGTATGAACAGCAAGCCAAAAAGGCCAAGAAAAGTGGGTTTAGTGGGGCCGAGAGGAAAAATGAAACGAGTGGGTTGATGGAAGAGAGAGAAAACCCGAGAGTTGAGAAAAGAATGAGTGAAAGAGATAAAAAATATGAGGGTGGATACACGAGAGATTGAGGAAGAAAAAGAAAAAGTTGAAAAGGCCAAGAGCCAAGAGAGAGTGAAACCAATCTTTCTTGCCATCCTAAGTGAGCTTAAGAGGGAGTTGAAAAAGAATAAAAGTGAGATCATTCCTATTCCCAAAGAAAACTCTTTTTATGCTAACTCGATACCTCAATTGTCTCTTCCGTATGTCGTTTCTTCTCGACTGTTTTTGATGTGTTCACCGAATGAGCAAGGAAGCTATGAGCTTCGAATTGATGATCGACTAGGTAAGGAGATTGGTGTAGTAAATACACAATCTCAAAGGTATGATTCCATTCTTTCTTGTGATATTAAGTTATTGAGACTTGAGAATCATAATGAATTATTACATGTTGATCACCATGGCATTGACAATAGATTATACATGATATTACTTAGGCCAAGTAATTCATGTGTTGATCCATTTCTGGAATGTGTCTCGAGAGTTAACTTGGTAGATTTGCAATGCACTTTGAGAATTGAATTGAAAAATCTGAGATTATGTGCATTGACTTGTGAAAACGTGAGAATTGAGTGATCGTCATGATAATTCTGTTGAGCATTTGAAATGTTTCTTTGAGAAGATGCATGAGAGGTTTTGTAATAACCCCAAGAACTTATCACATGTGTTAGATTCTTTGATTGGTACAAGTAACTATGATCTTATTGTGTTATATGGTGCTAATGTGTTGATCATGGTTATACAAAAAGGGGAATTTGTTAGATTGATTTTCAAACCCGGTTAATATCACAAGATTATTGTTTTCCATACATGTTCTCAGGAGTTTGACTTACTTTCTTCTGTGGATTATAAGTTATTATGTTTTGGAAAAAGTGAGGACTTGTATGATGTTTCTCGTAACTTCTGAGGAGAACTTGGAGATTATGGAGAATTTGGTTATATTAAGTCTCCTAAGTATGTGAAGGATTCTTTGTTTTACAACATTGTGGACCTGCCTCGCATACCTAGGATATGCTCTTATTTGATGATGACTTTGTTTTCTCCTAATACTTGTGGTCATCTTGCTTTGTGTGCTATAGTCGAGTTTCCATTTCAGGTTAAAGCAAGGATCTTGGTGGAGCATGAGTTTGATAATGTTTTCAGAATGGAGTTGTTTGGTAAGGTGCATGTTAGTGCATATTTTTCTATTTCTGATCTCCGTCCTTTTGATGTAGGTGATTGAGGACGAATTCTTTCGAAGGGGGAGGGAATGATGAGAACCGTGGTTCGAGCCAAGACTCAAAACCCAAGTCAAGTGAACCTAGTATGATCAAGTAGGTTCAAAGTCAAGCAAAGCCGTTCGAGGCCCAAGAGGAGGAGTCCAAGAAGAAGAGGCATTCTGCCTTTAAAGCGATCGCCTTACAATTCTACAAAGCGATTGCCCTGACTACTGGATTAAAAGCGATCGCCCCAAAACATTTCAAAGCGATCGCCCTGTGGCCAGTGTTCGCCCTGTGGCCAGTGTGATGACTTCGAAGGCTTCCAAATGCATGAAAAAGGCTTAGAGACTCAAGAGACGTCCGTTAAAATCATCTTAGGCATGATGGATGACTTTGGGATCTTTTTAACGCTAAATGGATGACTTTAGGGGGCCAAAGTGCACTTTTCAAAATTAGGCCTTTAGAAAAACGAGATTGATAGTATTTTCCTTATTTTGGTTTGTTATTGTTTCCAAATTAGCCTAGGTAACTTACTTAGTTGTTTCCTACATGATTTAGGTAATTAGTTAATTGTTTACTTTTTATTTTAGGATTCTATTTTCTAGGTTATGTTGGATTGTTAGGCCTATATAAAGGCTTCTCTTTCATTGTAAAATTTTAGAACTTCGATATTATTAAATTTGATTTGAGTTTTCACTATATTGTGAGCTTTTGAGAAATTTCTTGGATTAGAATTCTCAACCCTTGAACATATCAAGTTTGTTGAGCTGCAGGCTTGTGGCGTTCCGTGATCTTGGTTCCTAATCAATTGCGATTAGTGGGTTAAGGTTGCACCCCAAGGTTCTAGGGATTAAATCTGCCCTAGGGTTGAGGGAAGCTCCCTATCTTCGTTTCAATTCGTTGTTTTCTGTTTTCAAATCCGCGTTTTTGGTTGGTTCCACTTTGTCACGATCTTGGAATCACATCACAAAGTGAGCATAAAGATGACATTTCAAGACACTCAAACAACTCTTCTTACAAAGTCATCCTTTTGGGGGATCTACATAGAAGTCATGAACATAACAAAGGAAAAGAAAAGCACGAACTATATTAATAGACCAAAGTTTTTACATCATGATTTCATAAAACAAGGAAATGAAATATGTACAAGATTGCTACATTTTAAAGAGCAACTAAGCCAACTAACTAGCCTATATATCATAATCTCATTTAAAGTCTACATAATTTTCTCTAAGAGGTGGAAATCAAGGGCTTACTACAAGATTACCAACTAAGTGATCAGCTTACCCACCTAAGCGATTACCTTTAATCAAGATCAAAAGGATAAAGAAAGGACGTAGGACTTGAAGGAACGCTTGGATTGAAGGTATGATAGGCCTTTTGGTGACTTGAAGGATGATGTTTAGGTCATTGATGATGTGATTCTTTTGTCTTTATTTTTTAAGAGAAAAGAAGGCTTTAATTGCTTATGTTATTTGTTGGTTGATTGTAAGTTGGGTTGTTGTCATACCCTAGCTCTTCTATGTGTTAATTGCATATTTGTATGCCTTGTTATTATGTTAAATATACATGGTGGAAATATTTGCATAACATGGTAATAATAGAATGTCATGGTACTGATGTGAGTTATGATGATATACATTGTGTTGTTGACATGTATTAGTTGTGTTACAATTATGTAATCTTTGTGTTATATTTCTAGCAAAGTTCTTAGACTTGTTGGGAATCCTTGTTGAGTGTTTTGGCTTAGTAAAATTTTTAAGTTTGCTTAAGAACCATTTGGGATGGCTTTGGTTGCATTTTAGAACTTTGTATTCAGCATTCAACATACTGGGTACAAAGCGATCGCCTTGGCTAAGGCCAGAGCGGTTGCTCTGTGGACAGAAAGTTGGCATTTGAGATTTAAGGACAAAGCGATCGCCTTGGTATACCCCAGAGCGATCGTCTTATAAACAGAGGGTAGAGCGATTGCTTTGCCTCGTTAGAGGGCGATCGCCCTGTTGACAGAATTTCTATACATGTTTTATTTTATTATTTTAAACATGCAAAGCCTTTGTGGTGAGAAAGCCACGTCCTAGGGGGGTAAGTCAGCTTCTCTCTACTTATTCCACCCTTGAACACCTGAGAGAGAGACCACAATACTCCCATTTCATCCCAAATTTCTCAAGAACTCAAGAGAGAAGTGTGTGTGTGCTGTTCAAGGTGAGAACACTATATGTTTTGCATCCCCTCAAAATCCAACTATCAAACTTTGCATGCAAGACCAGATTTGTGTAGCTAAAGACTAGGAGAACTACTTTGAAGGTTTTGATTCTCTTTTTAGTGGCTTGATTTTCTGAATTGAGGTAAGTTACTAATTTCCCTTTGTATGCTTTAAGCTTTAAAACATGCTAGTTACCTAATGAACTTGCTAGTCTTGTTAAAGATGTTATTTACATGTCTAATTGTTACATGGATGTGTAAGAATCTTGTGTATGATGATTTCTTGGTATGAGATGGTTTGGTTGGAATAATATTACTCCATTGTTGAACTTAGAATTTTACTAAGAAGGGAATAAAGACTATTGTTGCGAAAGAAGTTGCAAATAGCAACTATACCCAAAGTGAACAATTATATTGAATGAATTCTTAAAGTAAAATTTTGGATTAAAAATATGCACTAAACATTATGTTAAATCACTATGAGAATTTGAGTTAGTTTGAGTAGGATTATGAACTCTCAAACAAGTGGTTAAGTGAATGGTTAAAATTTGTGAGATGGAGACTTGTAAATTTGCTCTATGTGGATGTATAAACTTGAGCAAATATGTGCTTGTGGTTGACATGTTATTGAGTAATATGAATTACTTGACATTTACCAAGTTCACTACTTTTGAACTTGGGGTTAAATTGCATAAGATGAGTAAATACCATTTTGTGCATTGTATTGAGTCCAGCTGGCATTTGTTAACGAGTCAAGGTGGGACGACATATAGCCTTGACGAATCAATGTTTGGAATCTCTATAAGTCGCCGTACTGGAGTTCACACGCACCTCATCTGTTGGCCACAGGTGGGAGATAGCCCCACTGTCGTTGCAATACGCGTGACTTTGGTTGCTAAGATCCGATAGATTTTCGGGGAGACCCGGCAGGTTCAGGGATGTCGATACATCATAGACGAGTATCGATACACGTTGGTTATTTTGTGTAATGCAGGAGCAACGCAAAGACAGATAAAGAGAAAGATACCCTTTATTGTGTGATTTATTTACAAGCACTTATGTGAACATCAAAGTGCTATGTGTTTAATATGAGTTGTATATCATGGATGATATTTCATGTTGAATTGTAATGTATAGAAATGCTATCACCTTGTTATGATTACAGTTGAGCATTATGCCATGTCATATAGTTGCATTTAATAACTTATTGAGTTTCGACTCACCCCGTTGTGTTTAATGTTTTCCTTAGATCCGAACCAGCCAGGTACCTCTCGGTGAGGTCGGTGAGGACGTGACTAGATAGCAGGTTGTCCTCGTGGTTGTACTTTTGGTTCATTCAGTTATTGTAGTAGCATTTTCTTTTGGCGAGATACGATGGTTATGTAAAGTTATATAGACTTTACTTTTGGGTAGAATCATACTTGGTTTTGTATTATTCTTTTGGTAGCCGACATGTATGTCGCGCTTGTATAAGTTGGTTGTTACTCCAGTTGTGTTTCCCGAGCATGTTGTGGCTCGTGGCCTTTATAGTTGTTCCGGCATGTTGTGGCCGATGATGTTAATATTGTTGTTATTTCTTTTCCTGAGTTTTAGACTCGTGGCTATTGTTAGTTGGGTTCCGGCAGTAGTGTTGCCGAAGACTTGTTTACTATTGTTTTAATCAAGTGTTTACTTTTGTGTTAAGTCTTGTTATGTTGTTTTGGCAACCCGACCTTGGATTTTGTATGGAAAATCTGGGTCGGGGCATCACAGTTGTTGTATGATTGTTGTAATGTTGCTAGAGCTTTGAAGATGGGTTGTTTGAAGGATGAAAGAGGCTTAGAAAGAGGAGGATTTCGCTGTCAAGAGTGGAGAGAATGCTTTTTTCTTTCTCAATTTGATTCCAATCTTGTTCAACCTTGTTCAATATTTTTGCAAATGTTGACGAAGGGGACTTTCTAATTGCTGGAAACGGCTGGATTTTCGTCCATAGATAGCTGGCCAGCTTGGGCAAGTTGAGTAGGGGTCAAACAGGGGACAACACAGCTTGAAATCAAGTTGCACGAAGCTGTCTACGGCACTTGGCGCAGCGCCAATTAGGTTTATCAAATTAAACACGTCCCTTTCTTCAAGGCTTGAGAAAGTAATTTCGGTCATGAGGCATTATTTTTATGTTTTTTAATTAAAAATTTTCTTCTTGGGAATATATATTTAAAAAAATTGTTTAATAAGAAAATCACTTATATATACTTTGATTCTTATGAAATCTTGGTCAATTTTTTTTAAAAGAAGTAGAAAAGAAAAGAAAAAGATAAAAGATAAATAAGGTTATTTGTATGGGGAAAAATAGTTAGATGACCAACGTACTATCATTTAGTAACTGATTTGACCAACCAACTCCCAATATACCAAATGTGATCAATGTAGTAACTAATTGAGACCAATGTGGTCCTTATGAATAACGGGTCATCCATTTGTTTAACGGACATGTTGACCTGGACATTTTTAAGAGGGAGAATGCTTGCGTGGAGCTTACGTGGAAATCACAATGGTAAAAAGATCACGTACTCAACACGTGATCTTCTTTTCCACTATTATATCCATCGTGCACGACTTAGGACTCAAATGAAAAGGTAGTTGAAGACTTCGATTACCTACTGTGTAGAGGTCTGTCTTCAATTCAATCCTTGCGAGTTGATTAATTATTCAAATCAAAGGTATTCTTGTAGGTTTTGTGCAATAATTTTGCGGAAGAATGGAAACCCCAATTTTTGAAGAAACTTGTGACGCTGTGTAAAAAGGAGTAGCTCTATGAGTTCCTTCTAGGTCTTGATGAAGCTTTTGGGACTGTGAAGACACAGATTCTGAATACTAAAACCTACTCCATCGATTGGATCAACATACCACCTTGTAGCACAGGATGAGCAACAATGCCAGATTACAGCATCTCATAGAAACGGGATGGAGGCTGCTACATATCAGACTCAGTCGTACCAGCGTATAAAGAAAGAGGGCAGCGATCGAAAGGGAGAAAGGCGAGACAAACCAATGTGCAACCATTGTGGCAAGATGGGCCATTCCGTAGAAAGATGTTTCAAAATTGTTAGGTATCCTCCTGGGTAGAAAAAGGGAAATCGTGATGATGGCAGGAAGGGTGAACAAAAGGTGACCCCCAAAGCAGAAAATGTGGAATTACAGTCAAGCCCCAATCCAGGTTTTACTCCAACACAGTATTCAAAATTGATTCAGTACATCTGTAAAGGTGATGTTCCCGTAGATGTCGCCACATCTTACGCAACATCTGCAAAATTTGGACAGATTCAGCTAATTGCTAACATGGCTGGTAAGTTTTATTTTGAAAGGCCTAGGGTGATTGATTCTAGAGTAACGGAACATATCACTTGTGATGAAAGGATCCTTGAGGAGAAAATGAAATCAGAATTTGGAATGCTCATTAGAATACCAAATGGAGACAACGTTCTAGTGAAAGGAATTGGCAAAACTTGTTTACCAAATGGGTTAAAAATTAACAATGTTTTGAATGTTCCTAATTTCAAGTGCAATCTACTTTCAGTTAGTAAGTTAACGAAATATTTTAACTGTGCACTAATATTTTTCTCAAACTTTTGTGTTATACAGGATCTACCCTTAAGGAACCTGATTTAAATGGGTAAATTTCATGATGGTCTATATTGCATGGAGCCGGTGAAGACTGGAGGCATAAATATGGCACTTTCAGTTACGTCGGAAGTTCGGCACAAGAGATTAGGTCACGCGTCAGACGCAGCACTTCAGCATGTCGAGCCTTTTGATAAAAATTTCAGATCCAACAATAAAATATGTGATTCTTGTATGAGGGCAAAACAAACTCGAGCCCATTTTCCTCTTAGCAGTATTAAAACTAGTTCATGTTTTGAATTATTACATTGCGATATTTGGGGAGGTTATAAAATTCCTTCTTTTTGGGTGCACAGTATTTATTGTCTATCGCTGATGATTATAGTCGAGGAGTTTGGGTGTATTTAATGAAACATAAATCTGAGGTGAGTCACCATTTGACTAGATTTTACAACATGGTCAAAACTCAATTTGAGAGGACCGTCAAAAGAATTAGGAGTGACAATGGTGAGGAATTTTAGTCAAATTACATGTTGGACTATTATGCCACCCACGGAATACTTTTTGAGACGTCCTATACCGATACATCCCAATAGAATGGGGTAGTGGAAAGGAAATATAAATACATACTCGAAGTTGCAAGAGCCTTGCGATTTCAAGCGAATATGCCCATCGTAGTTTTTAGGGTGAGTGTGTCTTGACGGCTACTTATCTCATAAATAGGTTGCCATCTAAAGTCATTGGGCATAAAACACCATATGAAATTTTGTTTGACAAGAAATCTTTATATGACCATCTCCATGTTTTTTGGTGTCTTGTGTATGCAAAGGACAATATAAAGGGTCGTGATAAGTTTAGTGAAAGGGGGAGACCTTGTGTGTTTGTCGGATATCCTTATGCACAAAAGGGATATTGTGTCAGTGATTTGGAACAGAACAAAATCTTTATATCTAGGGATGTAGTATTTGCTGAAGATGTGTTTCCTTTCAAAGCAATTTTTCCCGACAATGAACAGCGAACAGGGGCTCCGACACAAGGACAAAATCCAGCATATATTTTGATGACTCAGCGCTGCCACAGAATTTTTTCGAAGAGGCCAGTCTGGATGTTCCGAACAATGTTACCACATCTTTGGACACATATGTATCGCCTCCAGCAGTAGCTAATACTGTTTTACAGAATGTTGTCCAGTCTAAAATTGTTCCAAAACAGCAGCATAATTCCTCAAAAAATGGACAAATTGATATGCACGGGCAGCGTAGAAGCCATCGTGTGCCAGCTAAACCCAAGCATCTAGATGATTGTGTTACTGAGCTTCCGCAATCTATAGACCATGTGCAATCCACTTCCAATTCAGGAACTTCTACGGTACATCCTTTATCTCATTTTGTCTGCTATATAAAAAATTTTCTCCTGTTCATAAAGTTTTTCTTGCGGCCATCACTTCTCATGATGAGCCAAAGTATCATTAGGCTGTGAAAAATCCACATTGGCGTGAAGCAATGCAAAAGGAGATCTATGCCTTGGAAGACAATGAAACGTGGACTTTAAAGCAATTACCCCCAGGCAAGAAAGTTGTAGATTCCAAGTGGGTTTACAAAATCAAGTACAGGCTAGATGGTGAAATTGAAAGGTATAATGCGAGGTTGATAGCCAAGGGTTTCACACAGTTTGAGGAATATATTTTCATGAAACTTTCACTCCAGTTGCTAAACTTGTGACCGTACGAAGTGTGCTAGCTGTTGCTGCGAAGAAGAATTGGTTGATACATCAGTTGGATGTTAATAATGACTTCCTCCATGGTGACCTAGAGGAAGATGTTTACATGCGGATACCACAAGGTTTTGCAAAGCAAGGGGACACAAAAGTGTGTAGACTATGCAAATCCTTATACGGCCTCAGACAAGCCTCTCGTAATTGTTACCAAAAGTTCACAAAGACCTTACTTGATACTGGTTTTTTCGACAATCTCACGCAGACTACTCCTTGTTCATTTTTAAACAAGGTACTATTTTTGTCTGTTCTCTTATCTATGTGGATGATATTATTTTGGCTTGCAATGATGTCGACATGATCAATATTGTCAAGTGTCATCTTGCTGACAAATTCAGTATAAAGGATTTGGGACCATTGAAATACTTCCTCGGGATAGAGGTTGCTCGTTCACCACAAGGCCTAGTCTTGAGTCAAATGAATTATACACTTGACATACTCGAGGAGACAGGTTTACAAGGATGTCGACCTAGTTCATTTTCTATGGAACAAAATTTGCAGTTAGATGATGATACAGATAGCCCCGCCGTGGATGCGGCGCAATATCATCGGTTGATTGGGTGACTGTTATACTTGACCGTGACACGCCCTGACATTGCTCTTGTCGTGAATGTGCTAAGTCAATTCGTCTCCAATCCATGACACTCGCACATGGATGCTGTAACCCGTGTGCTTCGGTTGCTTAAAACAACTCCAGGTCAGGGACTTCTTCCAACTGATGGTGGTTTGAGTTTATTCGCATATTCTGACGCCGATTGGGGCGGTTGTCCCATGTCTCGACGATCTTGTACAGACTATTTTATATCCCTTGGTGGCGCACCGATCTCTTGGCGCACCAAGAAACAGTCAGTTGTTTCTCGTTCCTCTGCCGAAGCGGAGTACAGGGCTATAGTTGCAACAGTAAGTGAACTTCTGTGCTTACGGTGGTTGTTGTTTGATCTTGATGCACCTCAGCACGAGGTCACCTAACTTTTCTGTAATAATCAAGCTGCTATACATATTGCGAAGAATCCTATTTTTCATGAGCACACGAAACATGTTGAGATAGATTGTTATTTCCTTCTTGAACGGGTGGTATCTCATGATATTGAACCACGATATGTCCCAACGACAAACTAGGTTGCTGACATTTTCACCAAGCCCCTTGGGGCAGATCGTTTCCATTTTTTGGTTGGCAAGTTGGAGATTCGAGACATGTACCATCCAACTTGAGGGAGAGTGATGTATGTCGTGGTAGATGTTACCACATCTTTGGTTACATTCGGGGGCGTCCCAGCATGAGCAGATTTCTACCATAATTAGGAGATTCAGGCCTCCTTTGTTTATATATCAATAGCTATTTTTTAGCACGTTTCCTTGTAAAGAATACCTTGTATAAATTTCTTTTTATTCAATGAAAGCAATTAGATTGCCATTACAAATCAAATTTTACAATGTTGACTGAAAAATAGTATAGTGGAAAATTTTAGCAATTCTCCAAAGTATAACGGCGAAATAGACTTTTTCCACAATTTTGGTTTTCTATGGTGCTTTTTTTTTTTTTTATCAAAATATTTTCATTCCTGGAGACCTATGACTAATTCCTGAGATACGTTTTCTTTGCTGCTTTGCATCTCAAGGTTCCCCTGAATTTTGATGGTACAAGCACGTCTTGACCAAAGAAAAGATAAATTATGTTTCTAATATGAGAATAAGTGAATGGAATTACCTGAATTGACTTACCGCTAGCTTTAGGGTCCATTTTTTATTATTATTAAATTTTTTTTTTGGCGATTTAGTGAATTAGCTTCGTGGATTTTGACTTTTTTCTTTTTCTAGTCTCGTCAGCGTTCTTTTTATCTTTTTTTTTTTTATTTAATCGTTATTGATAAAAGATTCAAAATGTCAAATTCAAATTATCAAGTCACAATGCCAAACAAGTCATAAAAGCAGCGAAATCTGGATTAGTATTTCGTATGAGGTAAATTGTAAATACTAGTATACCCTATTGTTTGTGGTAATCTTTTTTTTTTTTTGGGAGTTGGGGTGGGGTGGGTGGGCACCCTTTTGAAAATCTGTCGTCCGCCAAATCGTCAATGGTGGTGAAGCTATACAAATATGGTGATGTTTCCTTAGGGCAAAACTCATATTTGGGCCACCAAACTTTTCACAAAATTGCAATTCGGTCACCACAAGTTTAAAATGTTATTTAGACCACTATACTTCAGTTATTATCTTGCAAGTGAGCCCATTTTTTGGATGAACGTTAATTTTGCCGTTAAATTAAAGTAAAATACTAATTTTACCCATGTCTTTTTCATCTTCTTAATTCCCCCGTAGCAAGAATAACATTTAAATCAAACCCAGAAGAGTCTAAAACTCAGAAAAATGGAAACAAACAAAAATTTAAATCAAACATGAGATCAAATTAAAAATCATGGCAAAATTATAAAAATCTTGAAATGAGCAAGAAGGCATGCGCCTCAAGTTCTTGGATTTGCTGAGGTGTGTGATGGTGGTATCTCTTCTTCCTGGGTGGTTTGTCATCGGCATCCTGGTCATTACCAAAAGCACCATCTATGTTATCAGTGCCAGATCAGTGCCAGATCTCCTCTCATGCTCGTCCTCCCAACAACTTCTCCCACCACTTGAGCAAAATATCATCCAATTAGCAGAAGAAACCCCAAATTGGGGGCAAGCGGGAATTGAGCAAAATTATTAGGTTGAACGGTGAGACGATGACGAGGGCTTTGGAGGACCTCAATCAAAAAGGGATCCACTAGAAGAGCACTGACCCTTCACTCCGCCGCCCACTCATCCTTCCAGTCACCCCCAGAACCACCCATCTCCAATTGAGCAGCAAAAGTAGGTCATTTCTGGTGAAGGGTGATGTCAGAAACCGTAGCCATGCTGGCTATGTTATCCGTAGAATAAGATTCACTAACTGTGAAACTCAAGCTTTTTCTTTCAAATTGGGGGCTAGGGTTTGGGGATTTCGTGAAAACCCATTAGGATTAGTAGTGAAGTAGATAAGGTCGCCGAATGTAACACCGAGAGATTGAATTAATTTGTTCGGCAAGGAGCTGACGAGCTCGGTCGTGCGATTGAAGGAGAGATGAATTGAAGAAGGTGAGGAAAGAGAATGAAGGGATTGAGAGATGAGATGTTTCAGGTGTGGGAGAGAGCTAGATTCTGGGATTTCGATTCTTTGGGTTTCGAGGGATCTCAGTCGCAACCCTATTCTCCCATATCAAATTCCGCAACCCTTTCCTTGATTGCAACAGAAAACCACCCAATTTACTGGCCATGGAACTGGTAAAATTAGTATATTGTGTTTCAGTTGACCTTAGGGTTTGTTTTTTCTTTGTCGGGCCGGGGAAGATGAAGATGGAGATAGGGTTAAAATAGGTATTTCATGTAAATTTAACGACTGGACTAACGTCCATCCAAAAAATGGGCTCGCTTGCAAGATAACTGAAGTATAATGGTGCAAATAACATTTTTAAACTTGTGTCGGATTGCAATTTTGTGAATAGTTGGGTGACTCAAATTAAATATGGGTTTTGGCTTTCCATATACATATACTCCTTCCGTTACTAAACTATTGTCTGGTTTGACCCAACACACGGATTAAGAAAAAATAATTGACTTGACTATTAATATTGGTATAGTAGATAGTTTCCTTTAATACCCATGTGCATGTGGTCCATAATTAAAGTAGGACGAAAAAATAAGGGTTAAATGGTAAAAATGTTGTCCTAACAAAGAAACTTTCAAATAAGACAATTATTTTAGGACGGACAAAAAATGAAATCAATACAATAATTTAGAGAGGGGGAGTATTAATTAAATTTGATTGTTGCTGACAGGGAAAAATAACCCTTGAAAGGTCTTACGGAGTAGCAACCAAAGTAGGCTAGAAGGAAGCCAAACCGTACAAAGCACAAGAAACATCCGAAATAAAATTGAAATGTAGAAATTACATGAAATACAAACCGAAAAGGAATTTTTATACACTTTCCTTCTCTCCTTTTATTGTAAACTGAAGAAAAGCATTGACGAATCAACTATGCGACAACGACAAAGAAAGGTAAAACTTTACTTCCAAGAGGAAATTTTATTCACTTGCATTTCCTGTATCTGTAGCGAGATCACCAAGCGAAAGCATTCGCAATCCACTATGCCGTCAAGAAAGGTATGACGGTCATCAGGAAGGACTCATATGTGAAAGTGACGGCGCCACAGAGAGCAACGTCCTTCTCCTTGAACTTATCAGTTAGTCCCTGCAACATAAATTAATCCCATATATCAACAACAGAGATCCATAGTTTATTTGAATCGCTAGCGGATTGTAATCCAGAGAATCAGACCAGTTACGCATCCTCATATATATATACACACACACAAATATGTCTATATATATGATGTACTAGGGCAACGAGAAATGTACGAAAATGGTATACCTTGACAGTCAAGAAACACCTGAAATGGAGAAAACACCCAAAATGGAAAAAACATTAGAAATGGCAGGACAAAATATGCATATATAACACATTTGGACAGCTAATATTATGAAAATGAAACCGAGGTACAATGTAATTGCTAGGAAAATAGGTAAATATTCCTCACAAAGGATAAGCAAAAACAAGAAAAGGACGGTGGCCCATGCAACGTATTCGCCATTTGGTGACTCATGCATCAAGAACGTCATGTACGTGAAGATGCATTTATTAAAACTGTAATGTACTTGATGGTAAATATATACAGGGTATAATTTATGTGGTGATACAATACATGTTATAAAGGATTTGCTTTCTTTTGAGTATATCAAGGGACCTTTATCTCAAATAATCCCACCGTCCCGGATAAATGTTCCTACTTTTTATTTTGGGACGTCCCAACTAATGTTCCTAAAAACTTTTGATTTACCTATTCTCTATCATTCTTCCTAATATACCCTTAAAACTTCATTTAATATAACACATCCTAAAAAAACTCAATTATTTAAAATAAGTTGAACTCAATTAATGTTCATGGGTATTATGGTTAGAACACATTTTATAGCACATCATTAATTATGTTTCTTAATTCCTGTATTTTATTCACTAGAAACATTTATCCGAGACGGAGGGAGTATAAAATAGGATAAGATGATTATTGGTTTGTATGAGACACAAAAAGAGAGCCGAGTGAAGTCGAAATTAAATAGGCAAAGGCTGGCTACAGGCCGGAGTGGAATGTGGCCAAAGAGGCTTGATACTATTTATTTTACTCAATTAATAAAATATTGGTGCTAAACGCAGCCCTTCCTATGCGTTAAACCCAGCCCCATTTGCAAAATTACTAACTTGTCCTTGTCTTTTTATTGTTGAAAAGTGCTCTACTCCGTGTGAACATCGAAATTGTATATTTATTTGTCCAAAATAATGTTTGAATGATGGAGATTTTAATGCCTAAAGTAGGTGGGTTGAAGTTGAATAAGTAAGTTTATCCCAAATTGAAAAGAAAGCAAAAACAAAGCTACTTTACATACAAACTCCTTTATTATATGGAGTAAGATTGTATAGCATAGAGGCTCTTTCTCGCCCGTACGCCGGGGGGGGGGTGCAAATCCCGGTTCGATTTGAGGTTCTGACTAGTGAACTCGTGTGCAAGCGTGACCTGTAGACCAAATCAAGCCCCTTAGACTACCCCATGTTTTGCAATTTTTTTTTGCAAAAATTGCGCCTATGACTTTTAAAAAAAAAAAAGTTCAAAAAAAGGGGACATGCGCCTACTATGACATGCATCTGGTCCGTGCGCATGTCAAAGAGGACATGTGCATGGTGAAGGCGCATGTCCTCATTTTTTTTTTTAAGGACAAGTTAGTAATTTTGTCGGGACTGCGTTTATCGCCTCTCTTAATAAAATTGGTGACTCTGCGTGGATGTAGGTGAACTCTTGGCCGAATCACGGAAATTTTGTGTGTTTTCCCTTTTTGTCAAGTTTTTGCTTTATTTTTTTTCTCAGTACAATTAGTTGTCGTTGTGATAATCTTGAATAAATTTGAGTTTCATTTTTATTTAGCTACGCCACTTTTCCCTACAGTATTAAGTAAAAACATACTCGATGAAGTAGCTGTATTCGATGGCCTTGCCCTTTCCAGCGCCTCTGCCGAACTTTGTGACCAGCAACCCCAAAGTTACGGGACTCACAGCGTATCCGTTGGACGCGAGTGCATTTCCCAACTCTCTTGCATCGATCAGACCACTGCGATCGGCGTCAAATCTCTCAAAAATCGCCTTCAATATATTGTAAAAACACCAACTGCATCAGCAACATTTCCCACACACAAATCCCCAACCCAGAGCATAATTACAACGGAAAAAAAAAAAAAAAAGATGAACACAAAGATTTCCCTTTATAAATAAAATTACCTTCCAGCTCTGGAGACTATTGTACAGTGGAACGAATTCCTTGGGACCTAATTTCACATGAATTTAAACCAAACCTCAGTATACAACCAACAATAGCAAAAGAGAGACTTACGTAAACAAATTGAATAATACTCCGTCCATCTGAAGAAGACTGTCCTCATTACTATTTTTATCTGTTCCAAAATGGCTGTCCACTCTCCAAAAGTGAAATTAGTGATTATAATTGTTTCGCCTCTCATAACTAATTTTTATGTGACAGGATCCTCTATTTCAAGAAGGTGTTCCATCTCCTATTCCAATCATACGATCTTAGTCATATTTGCATAAAAAATCACGTGATAATTAATGTTGTTTATCATGTACATATATATGGCAAAGATCCGACGGTTGGAATAGGAGATAGAACACATTTTTGGAATAGAGGATCATATCACAATTTTTATTGCTTTGTGACTCATCAATTAAGTTACAGCAAAAGTAATGTTGTACTCCCTCCGTTTCAGGCAAAGAGTCCAGTTTTGACTTTTTTCGGTCAATTTAGTTGAAGTTTGACCGATAATTAACATAAATTTAGTGATTTTTACAAAGTTTTGAAAGTTACAATCCATAATATTCTTTAAATAGTTTTTAATTAATAAAATTTTATTTCTAAAGCATAAGTAAAGTGTGTAAAATTTTAATTTGATTTAGTTATATGTTGACTTTTAAAAAAAGAGTGGACTCTTTGACTGGAACGGAGGGAGTAATTAATTAGGGCAATTCAAGAAAAATTATTCAAAATATATATTATTTAATGATTTTTCTTAATTTTGTAAACCTAAAAGTCTCTTTTTGAACGGAGGGAGTACTTAAGATCCAACCAGTGTATATTATCCACACAAAAAAAAAAAAAAATGTTCTCAGTTGACGTTGTGTAAACCCTTGATTTGGTGGTTGAGATTTTAAATGCTGAGTAAATAAGTTCAAACATAATTGATTAATTTAAAAGTTAGAATAAGGTCAGTTAAGTTGTTAGCTTGTCAACTTTAAGCCAACTCAATCAACCCTTAGATTCATGAAATGTTTATCAAAATATTCAATGGTTTTGAAGTACAAAATATTTCCTCTGTTCCACCCAAAAAGTTTATGTTTGAAAAATTTAATTATTAAGGGATATATTAGTTTCAATAGATTTGGTCATAATTATAAAAATATTTAAGCATAATTAAGATGATTACAACACAAATAGAAAATAAAGATGAAATATTATAAAAATTGTAAGCATAATTTTTTAAAAGTAAATTTTTTTAAATAAAATATTTTAAAATAATATAGTAAATTCTTTACTCGAAACGGAAAGAGTACAAGATTTTGCCAGAGAGTAAATAATAAGTCAACACGAAACAGTTGCGGTGGTGCTCCACCTTAGTTGCAGAATCCTTTAGTTTCTTGAACATTTACTTCAATTAATGTGGCGCACTACCTAAGTTGAGTTTCGTATGTTCTAGTTCGGGCTATATTACCTCTCAGCTACTCTTAAACTTATACCCCTCCAATTGATAAAAGACAGTTGTTTCACAGGGCACATTTTGGGGCTTTGCTATATTTAAACTTATACCCCTACAATTGATAAAAGATAATTATTAGAAATTAAAAATAAGTTATGCATTTTATAATATTATCATATTAAAATTATTTTTCTAGAAATAAAGTACTAAAATTCCTAAAATTTAAATTAGTATTGAACTTTTTTTTGAAAAGTATCATCGTTCTAAATTTTTTGAAACAAAATTTTTAATTAGTTTTTTATAATCGATTTTTTCCAAAAAAATAAAATAAATAAAGTACGCTAGCTACAAATTTCCATGAAATTAGGCTCCTTAAATTTGGGACACATAAATTTAAGAGAAAGATTATATATTGATCTTGTAATGGTTGATGTTTTGAGTGAAAATGACAAATAAATATTTATATGAAAATGCCAGGAATTGATCTCTATACCCTTATGTCAAACAAAAGAGGTTTTTAATAAATATAGTATAAATTTTGAAAAGAAAAAAAAACTATTATATTATTTAATATCTAACCTCAGTTTTTAGGATTCGAACTAACAACATGAGGATGGTTAAAAATAATTACCCATAACAAGCCTTCACTCTCCCAAGTAAACTAATGTTCATTTTGTTTAGAAAGTACATAAATAGCCTATATATAATACATATATATAAAAATTGGGCCCTTTAAATTTTAGGACCCTCTTCAATGGATTACTTTGCACTTGCCCAGAACCGGGCATGCTGTTTCATATGTTCTGGTTAACGTTGTAGTACCTCTAAGTCAGGACATTGTTTCATATGTTCTGTTTAACGTTGTAGTACCTCTTAGTTACTCTTATAAGTTGTTTCAAATGTTATGGTTAGAGTTGTTGTACCTCTTAGTTACTCTTATAATTGTTGACGTGATATCTCATAACAACAAAGTATAGTTATATTTTCTCAAAATATTAGCTCGTGTCACAAAATACACAGCGATTAACCAACTTTCAGACTTGCATTGTTTCGATTAGAATTCACAAATACATGTAAATCTGAGAAGAGAGAAAGCGTTACCGATCCTCGTGAATTTGGTCGTGTAGAGAGAGAGGAGCAAATGAATGGTGCGGGTATTGAAGTTATGACCATACAAAGACAAAGCCTTTTGCAGTTCCTTGTCGCTAATAGTCCCGTCCCTGTCCTCGTCGGCTAAATTGAAACATGCCACCGCATTGGGATCCGTGCCGGGCGGGAACACCACTGGGGATGGGACCACGGCGGAGAATGGGCTTGGGTAGGGGTAGGGGTATGATTGTGGTGGAGGGTAGGTGGGTGTTGGTGAAGGTGGAGGATAGGGAGATCGGGGAGATGGTGGGTAAGGGCTTGGGGGGTATCCAGCCATTTTTATTTTTATTTTTTTGACAGAAACTTGTGTGTGTGTGTGTGTGAGAGAGAGAGAGAGAGAGTGTGTGTTTCTGTAAGGAGAATGATTCTACTACAGGGTTTATATACATGTTGGAAATGGAAACTTTAGTTTGAATTACAGAAATACAATTTTTTTTTCTAATGTACTAGCGGATAGGATCATCTATTATAACATATATTTTATTTTTTATTTTAATCGTTGAATCTTCGTTATATGTACATTAAAAATTATTAAATAATTAATACTATTTATTCAAATGTATATATGGCGAAGATTTTCATGTACATGTGTTAACCACATGTGTTTGATTGTGTTTAATCAGACGTGATCCTCTATTCTAAAAATATGTTTCATTTCCTATTTCAACCGTCGGATCTTTGCCACATGTGCATGAGAATAAACAACATTAATTATCCCGTAATTTTTAATGCATATGTGACGAAAATCCGACGGTTAGAATAGGAGATAGAACACATTTTTGGAATAGAAGATCCTATCCGGTGTTTAATGCATAAGCTCTTATACTAAGATTACAAACAGCTAAAATTTATTTAAAAAATGGTTGAAACTTCTTTTTCTAAAATCAAATCTGAAATGAGCTCCTTAATTTAGTGATACCCCTTTTATGCTAAATACAACACCTCTCATAAAATTATTATTATGTTCTTATTTAAAAAAATATATATTTATAATTATAACCTTTATATTTCATTAATTATTATAAACTACTCATTATAATAATTTTCTACAGAGTGTTGTATTTAGCATAAATAGGTGTTGTCTTTAACACCTATGTTAATTAATAATCTTTAGGAATTTAATGATGTCATTTCTAAATAAAGTCGTAGCCTAACCTGTATATTTCTGCATCATCCAAACACATAAATGCAGAAAAACAGTATATTTCAATCTTCTCTTCTAGTTTTTATTTTTTCGACATTCAAACGCAACCCTTATGTACCGTAAACTAAGCCTGGAACTTTTTAGATGGAAAAAAAAGTTTGAGTAGGCATTCCGTAAAATTGTCTTATGAATCATAATTCGAAAGAAAGAGCCCCACTCTCTCACAGCTCAGTCCACCAACACATTGTGTATCAGGTCAGGGAGATCCGTCTAATTATAGAAAATACTTGTGAGACAGTATTCTCTAAATTTAATGTTAAGATAGAAATTAAACACCTATAACATGGACCCTTCTGATCATTTTAATTAGATCCAAATCTGAATTCGATATATTTTGAAAACTTTATCCATTTAAAATACAATCTCAAGGCAATTAAAAAATTAATTGGATAGCCTGCAGTTTAAGATTTGTTTTAACATACACCAGATAATGCATTTTTTTTATTTTTAATTATTTTTGAAAAAGCAAGAAATGAATGAAGTACACTAAAGAGAATCAAGATATGTTTTCCTTGTCCTAATCGCTATCTACAAGCCTTTTTGAAACTAATGGTACCTTAATTAACTAAAAAAGGGTATAAATAAATATTACTCGTAAATATTAAACAGTAGTTGTTGAGGCATTTACTAGAAATTCTAAAACGGCGAATTTTTGTATCATGATCAATATCAAGGAGACATGGGAGTATTGTTTTTAAAATTTGAATTAGGAAAAATAAATTAGAACTTTTCAAAACTAAAGGGAGGCCATTTCCCCTCTTCATGTTTCCTTTTTTCTCGGTAACAAAGATTAATACTCCTTCTTTTGTTTAATTCTAATAATATGTCAAGTGCAAGCATAAT
This sequence comes from Platycodon grandiflorus, assembly GCA_016624345.1. NCBI lineage: Eukaryota > Viridiplantae > Streptophyta > Magnoliopsida > Asterales > Campanulaceae > Platycodon > Platycodon grandiflorus. The sequence continues at coordinate 6,936,823 of CM028363.1, forward strand.
TCTCCAAGGAGCTAGTTGATTGATTTTTAGTTTTTTTTTTTTTTCTCATTTGATAGTTGTTTTTTTTTTAATAAAACATGGGCAATATTTTTTATCACTTATTAAAGTATATATGATTTACAAACCATCAATGATTTTTGGGAGTGGGGAACAGCTTATAAAAAGTGAAAATAATAATAATAATATATTAAATACGCAATATGAAATTAAAACATAATGACTTGAGAGGGTAGCCTATTATCTTTCATTTTTTTTTTTTATCTTCCACGAGATATTTCAAAACCACAATAAATCGAAGACTAATCCACGCTTGCATTACTCAGTCAGAGATGGATGAGTTTTATACTCATCTGTTGGGTATTTTTTCGACTTAAATTTAGCGAATTCTTGAACTTTTATTATCTAATATGGGTTGTTAGGGCATTTTTGAAGTTTCAGGGATTGAAGGAGACATTTATGAAATTCGTAGGTCATCGGTGCTATTGCAGAATCTCCAGGGTTCAAAGTGCAAAAAGAAGGAAATTGGTCATCTGGAGCTATGCAGACGCCTTAAGCGGCCGCATAGATTCCAGAAACTCAGAGCTTTGAGTGCGAGCTCGCGCTAGGTGGCCGCATGGTTTTGCGATATGCTATGCGGACGCATTAAGCAACCGCTTAGCGTCGTGGATTTTGTTGCCCTATTTTGTGATTAAGTGTTTTGCTTTGCTTGGAAAACTTGCTATATAAACAGCCTTTGTAGGTCTTAGAGAGGGGGATACATACTTTTTGAGAGTGAAATTGCTTGGAAAGTGCTTGTAATCTTTTCTTAATCTCTTCTTTCAAGAATTCAATGATGGATTATCAGAATATTTTGATTTTTGTTTCAATTATGAGGAACTAACCTTATCATCTAGGGATTGGAGGTAACTCTGTATCAAAGGTTTATGCCGTAATATAGTTCTTATTTAGTTCATTGGTTCTAGTTATTTGCAAAAGTATTTCTATCGAATCTTCCTGTGCTGTCTTTGCATGTAGGTAATTACAACTGTTAGATTATCAGGGTATGATGAATAGCACGATCCGAATGCATAAGTCATATGTTTGCCGTCTTTTGAGAATATTCATTCTTATTGATTCATAATCTTGCTAAGATAAGAAAGAGATTAACTGTTCCTAAAGTCTGAAAGGATCTCAGCTTATTATATGGACAGATCAAGAAAGTATAACAACTAGGGATACTAAGCCTGCAAATCGTGATCCAAGCGTCTCAGTCTTTACCTTTGTAAACCAATCCTAGAACTGAACTAATACATAAATTCAAAGGCATAAATCCAAGATACAGAGTGAATCTCAATTCCTAGGTCTCCCAATTCTTGTAAAATCTCCGAAAGTACTTGCTTGGTAATTAGTAGTAGTTAATTATTGTTTAATTAATTTAATTAATAATCTCATACCATCTTTATTTACTTTATTTGTCAATCATAGTTGGTAGTTATTTCTCTAAATCAAACTCAAGTCACCGTGGATTGAACCTTGTCCTGTGCAGTTATACTTCGGTATACTCGTGCACTTGCGAGGTATATTTCATTCAAGTTTTTGGCACCGTTGCTGGGGACATGGGTTTTCCTGATTTAGTTAAATTAGATATTAGCTTTCTGAATTCCTGTAGTTAAGCCTTATATGCACGGTCGTCAGTCACTGAATCCAACTTTGGCTGAAATTAATGATGACATTGATAAGTTAGGTAAGAACAAGAGAGCAGAAGAACCTGAAGGTGGACCATCACTTTTCAAAACTATAATTTTTGGTCTAAACTAGGACCATCCTACAGTCACAATGGGAGAGCCACCTCGCCTTATGAAGGACTACGCTCGTCCTAAGTTTGATTTTTCACGCTCTTATATTGTTTTACCTACAGCTGCTAGGAATTATGAGTTGAAGAGTCTTCACTTCAACATGCTCCCGTCCTTTCATGGGATGGCTTCTAAGGACCCTTTAACATTCATCCATGACTATTTTTCAACTGTTCAAAATTTCCCCTTGGGAACTTTATCTGAAGATCAGTAACGGATGCGCTGCTTCCAATACACTTTGAAGGATGCAGCAAAGACCTGGTTCATGTCTTTAACTCCAGGCAGTTTGACCACGTGGGAGGGCGTGTATAACACTTTCATAAGCAAACATTATCCTCACCCCACGTTGAAAGAAATGAGAAAAAAATAATAATAACTTTTTAACAAGAACAAAGCGAGGCATTCCATGAGGCATGGGATAGATTTAAAATGTTGTTAACCAATATCCTCACCATGAATTTTTCAGTACACTGCTTGAATCAAACTTTCTATGATGTACTAACCCAGAGATGCCAAGCTATGGTAGACAATGCTGCAGGTGGTGCAATGGGACAAAAGACACCAGCAGAAACTAGAGCTGGCAATGGGCTGGGCCGGGCCAGCCCAGCCCCAGCCCATCGGGCCAACACATAAAATTGGGCCGGGTTGGGCCAGCCCAAAATTTGCATCGGACCTCAAACCTCTAGCCCAGCCCAACCCACTTTTGGGCCATCGGGCCAAATCAGCCCAAATTTGTACCAAAAATATTTTCTACAAAATTTACAAGTTATCACATAAAAAAATTTTCAAAACTCATTACAAGTCTACATTTTATCAAATAAAATCTACAAATAATAAGTCTCACCTTGATGGATTAAAATACAACTGCATAAATTTTTTGTAGATAGGAGAAGTGCAAAATACGTTAGAACACAAGTCTACAATTGTTTGAACGTTTGGTGTTTGCACTTCACAGGCTCGCAACAGATAACCAGATTAGATATAACAGTATATGAGTAATGAATTAGTGAATGTGGTTGACTGGTTGTGGGTTTGTATGTACAGGCGTACAGCCTGTATCGGGCTGGGCTGGGTTAATAAAAGTGTATCAAAATGGTTTGGAAAAATAGTTTGAAAAGACTTAAAGCAGCGAAAAATTTAAATTAAAAATGATTTAAATCTCCACTAAAATACTTAAAGCAATGAAAATGGTTTGAAAAGTGTGAATTGAAAAGTTAATAAAAGTGTATCGGGCTGGGCTGGGTTGGCCCGAAAAATTCAAGCTTTTTTTGGCCCGAGCCCAATTAGCCCACGGGCCTATTGGACCGGGCCAAAAAAGCCCAAAAATTTTTGGGCCTTCTAAATTGAAGCCCAAGCCCCTCATAATATCGGGGGGTTTCTTCATAAATGGCCATGTCAAAGATGTCGAATTCATAAATAGCCACACTTATTCAAAAATATCTTTTATGGCCACTTTTCATCCAAAAACCCTAAAATAGCCTTACTGAGTCGATTAATCGACCCATGGGTCGATCAAAACAACCTTGAGTCGATTAATTAACTCATAGGTCGATCAAAACAACCTTGAGTCGAGGTAATCGACCCATAATCGACCATAGGTCGATTAATCAACCCATAGGTCGATTAATCGACCCACATAGGTCGATTAATCGACCTAAAAGAGAGAGACAGAAGGAGAGACAGAGAGAGACGAGGACCTAAAAGAGAGAGACAGAAGGAGAGACAGAGAGAGACGAGTACCTCGATGGTAGTGACGAAGGAGGCATAGAACGACGTGGTTGAGACAAAGGATGACGGCGGGGGATATGGCATTGTGAGGGAGAAGGCGACGAGAATGGCGGAAGAGAACGACGGTGAGAGGCGGAGATGAAGAGAGAGAAGACGTCGCAGAGGGAAGGTTAAGAGTAGTTAGGGTTTGGGGAAGAGTTTGGGCTATTTAGGAAGTTAACAAAAAAAATTGGTCAAAGGCCATAAAACATAATTTACTGGGTCAAATGGCTATACTTGACTAATACCACTAATATCGGGTTGGCTGGGCCGACCCATTGGGCCGGGCTAATTTTGTCGGCTCTAGCAGAAACTACAACATTATTTGAGATGCTTGGTGCCAATTCCCAACATAAAAGTGTGAGAGGTAAGCCAAGTGGTATGTATGAAGTAAACTCTAACAATAATATGAATGACAACATGTTGACGAGAATGGTTGCTCAATTGGATTCACTTATTTCTAATTCGCAAACTCCTATAATCAATGAAGCATGCGCAATCTGTGGTATATATAATCATGCTACTAACAAGTGTCCTTCCAGAGAACAGTTTCTTGAATACTTGCAAAAGGTGAATGCAATGAATTCTTATCCACTAAAGGGGCGCAATGATCAGTACTCAAATACATACAGCCCTGGGTGGAGGAATCATCCAAATTTCTTATGGAGTAATCTGAAACCTCTTCATTAACCTCCACCACAGCCACAGAAAGCAGCCGTTCGACTGACTCAAACCCCATTGGAAGAGATGTTGCAAAACTTCATGCTTGATAGTCGGAGAACCCAACAAGACAATGAAATGAGGTTGAAGTAGAATGAGTAGATGCACAAGCAACATGAGGCGGCATTAAGCGAATTGGACAATCAAATTGGTCAATTGACCATTCACTGCAAGGCCACAAGAAAGGAACTTTCCCAAGTCAACTAGAACAAGCCCAAACAGTTACAGTGCTTCGCAATTGTAGGGTGATAGGTAGTGAGATAAACTCTAATCCTATCTCTGAGATTAATTGTGAAAAGAATGTGAAAGCGGGGAAGGAACAAGCTGAGGAAATTTCTCAAAAAACTCTAAAATCTCCTTCTCCAACTCCATATTCGCCACCTATTCCATTTCCTGGCCGATTAATGAAGAATAAGATGGATAAACAATTTTTAGAAATTTATGAGATGCTTTCCAAAGTAAACATAAATCTTTCCTTGTTGAATGTAATCAAGAACATCCCATCTTATGCTAAATTCTTCAAAGATCTCATTACCAGGAAACAAAGGTATGAGAAGAATGAAAAGGTGATAATGTCAGAAAATGTTAGTGCCATTTTCCAGCAGAACCTCCCACCTAGACTAAAAGATCCCGATAGATTTAATATCCAAATTTCTTTGGGGGATTCGAAAAAGGTGAAGGCAATGTTGGATTTAGGTGCTAGCATTAACTTAATGCCTTATTCTGTTTATGACCAATTGGGTTTGGGAGAACTAAAACCCACCACAATGTCCTTGCAACTAGCTGACAAACTAATTTTTCCTATAGACTTTGTAGTCTTAGAGATGGAAAAATAGGTTAGCGCTAATCATGAAGTGCCCACTCTCCTTAGGCGACCCTTCATGGCTACTGCTAACACTGTTATCAATGTGAAGAATGCTAAATTGTCCATGTCTGTACAAGATGAAACTGTTGAGATTTCTGTGTTTGATGCCATGAAAATACCTGATGATAAGAATGAATATTTTTTTGTTGATGAGTTAGAATCTATAATCTCTGAGAATTTGGAGAATGAGCTGATTTGTGATGAAATTGAGGCTATGCTGAATGGTGGTAAGAATAGGGATAATGAGGAAGTCCGCGAAATAAAAGCTGTCTTCGATAAGACAGAAGAAAAAAAATTCTTAGTGACTCTCCTTTTCATCCTCTAAAGCATTTCAACACAAAACTTGTGCCATCTATTGTATCCCCTCCTAATTAGAGTTGAAACAATTGCCAGAGATATTAAAATATACATTACTTGGGGAGAGGAATACTTTGCCTGTTATAATTGCTGCTGATTTGACTAATAAACAGGAAGAAAGGCTTCTTTGTCTTTTGCGTGCACACAAAGAGACCATAGGTTGGACTTTGGCTGATATCAAGAGAATTAGCCCTGTCATGTGCATGGACAAGATAAATCTTGAGGATGGTGCTAAACCTTCTAGGGAGCAGAAAACTTAACCCTCACATGGAGGAAGTAGTAAGAGCAGAAGTGCTCAAACTACTTGATGCGGTTATTATATACCTAATAGCTGATAGCAAGTGGGTGAGTCCAGTACAAGTTGTATCAAAGAAATCAGGAATCACAGTAGTTAAAAATGATAAAGAGGAGTTAGTGTCCACAAGAACAATTACAGGGTATAGGATGTGTATTAATTTGCGGAAATTGAATGCTGCCACAAAAAAAGGATCACTTTCCCTTACCCTTCATTGACCAAATTCTTGAGAGATTGGCAGGACACGCTTTTTATTGTTTTTTAGATGGTTTTTGGGGATATAACCAAATTTCCATTGCACCGGAAGACCAAGAGAAAATAACTTTTACATGTCCTTTTAGCACTTTTGCATATCGAAGGATGCCCTTCGGTTTGTGCAATGCTCCCGCTACCTTTCAGAGATGTATGACTTCGATATTTTCTAATATGATTGAAAGGTATGTGGAAGTATTTATGGATGACTTCTCAGTTTTTGGAGATTCTTTCGATAATTGCCTTGAGAATTTGACAATGGTTCTTAGACGTTGTTATGAGTCAAATTTGACCCTTAGTTGGGAAAATGTCATTTTCTAATTAAGCAAGGCATTGTGTTAGGACATACTGTCTCACAAAAAGGTATTGAGGTAGATAAGGCAAAACTAGAAATTATTTCCAAATTACTTCCCCCTCTTTCTGTTAAGGGTATCCGCAGTTTTCTAGGGCATGCAGGTTTCTATAGGCGATTTATAAAGGATATTTCTAAAATTTGCAAACCTTTATGTAACCTGCTTGCCAAAGATACTAATTTCATCTTTGACAAAAATTGTCTCGATGCCTTCAATTTCTTGAAGGAGTGATTGACCTCGGCCCCAATTCTTGTTAGTCCTGATTGGTTCCTGCCCTTTGAAATAATGTGTGATGCATCTGACTTTGCGATTGGAGCTGTTTTAGGGCAACGAGTTGACAAATCACCGCATGTAATTCATGATACAAGTAGGACACTTAATGATGCACAACTGAACTATACAACCACAGAAAAAGAATTTTTAGCTGTTGTGTTTGCTTTGGAAAAATTCCATCCCTACTTGCTTGAATCAAAGGTGATTGTTTACACGGATCATGCTGCCCTAAAATACTTGTTAACAAAGAAAGATGGCAAACCTAGACTCATTAGGTGGATGTTACTTTTACAAGAATTTGACCTAATAATCAAGGACAAAAAGGGTACTGAAAATGTAGTAGCCGATCATCTGTCTAGGCTAGAAATGTTGCCTCTTCTTGAACAACAATTTTTAAAGAATGTGAACCGAGTAAATGAAGATTTTTTGGATGAACAACCGTGTGCATATCAAATTAGAGAACCATGGTATGCTGATTTTGTGAACTATATTGTTGCAAACATCATTAACCTCGATTTCGGCTACCATGAAAAGAGGAAATTTTGTCTGATGTAAAGCACTACATTTGGGATGATCCTTATTTGTTTAAATTGTGCCCGAATAGAATGGATCGTAGATGTATCCCCGAGGAAGAACAAAAGAGTGTGTTGGGATTTTGTCATGAGCTCCACTATGGTGGACACTTTAGTAGCCAAAAGACAACACGTAAAGTGTTGCAATCTGGATTGTTTTGGCCTTCAATATTCAAGGATGCTCATGACTACTGCCAACAATGTGATAGGTGTCAGAGAACAGGGGGATAAGCAAGAAAAATGAGATGCCCTTAGTGAATAATTTGATTGTTAACATTTTTGATGTGTGGGGCATTGATTTCATGGGCCATTTTACTGTATCTCATGGTTTTACATACATCTTGGTTGCTGTTGATTAGGTGTCCAAATGGGTGGAAGCAATTGCCAATCGTACTAATGATGCTAACACTGTTATTAAGTTTCTCTGTGATGTTATGTCTAGCAGGTATGACATACCAAGGGTTATCATCAGTGATCAAGGGACTCATTTCACGAGCCAAAATTTTAATTCACTTCTGAAAAAGTATTGGGTGGTGCATAAGTTGGCAACCCCGTACCATCCTCAAACATCCGGCCAAGTGGAAGTAAGCAACCGTTAAATTAAGGGGATACTCGAGAAAACGGTTTGAACCACAAGGAAAGATTGGGCTTTGAAGCTAAGTGATGCTCTTTGGGTTTATCGCACGGCTTATAAGGCCCCAATTGGAATGAGTTCGTACCGGATTATTTTTGGGAAAGGATGTCATCTCCCTGTTGAGCTAAAACATAAAGCATTTTGGGCAATCAAAGAACTCAATATGGATTTGACATTGGTGGGCGAGAAAAGAATGTTGGCCTTGAATGAGTTGGAGGAATTACGTCAAGATGCCTATGAGAGTGCAAAGCTCTACAAGGAACACCCAAAGAGGTATCACGATAAGAAGATCGAGCCCAAGTTCATCCGTCCAAGGATGAAAGTGTTGTTATTCAACTGTCGATTAAAATTGTTCCCCAGAAAGTTACAATCCAAATGGACCAGACCATTTGAAGTAGTTCATGTTTTTTCGCATGGGTCGGTTGAACTTAAAAATTTAAAAACGGGAGAACGATTCAAAGTCAATGGGCATCGAGTGAAGCCGTACTATGAAGGGTATCTATCTTGGAAGCAATTGACATGATAATTTTGGTAGATCCCAAATAGTCTTGGTCTCACACAACGTCGGGCAAACGACAGTAAACAAATTCCCTTGTTGGGAGGCAACCCAACTAGGTACATTTTTACTTGCTTTCGTAGTATAGAGAGTCGCATCCATTCCCATATTTATGCATATCGAGTGATGCTTTGAGGACATATCATGTTATAAGTTTGGCGGTGGGTGCATTTTAGTGTTATTTTACTCGTCTCGAGTCAAGTTATGTCACCTTTGTTGGGGTCTCCCCGAGTTTGTGGGTTTCTAAGAGAGTGTATATAGGGTCACCCTCCAAAAAGATTTTTTTTAATCTAGTGTTTCTAACGTTAATTTTGGTGGTAGTATTGCTGTTGTTCACTTTTTAAAAGCAAGAAAAGCCTATTGAGGACTGAAATGAAATAAGGGAACAACAACAAGGGACTAAAAAAAAATACTATGCAGACGCATTATGCAACCGCATAAAAAATAAAAAAAAACCAGGTCTATGCGGCTCGCACTATGTGGACGCGTAGTGGAAGAATCAATCGGATGCGGATGCTTTATGCGGTCGCATAATGACTGATCTGTCAAAAAAAAAAAGACAGAAAGAGGGAGAAGGAACGTGAAAAGTCCTAAGCCAGCATTCCTCCCCACCTCGTGCTATCTCTCTCTCTCTCTCTCTCTCTCTCTCTCTCTCTCTCACACTCTCTCTCCCTCCCTCCCTCCCTAGCTCTCTCAATTTCCAGTAAGCCACCGCAAGCCCTTTGTCCGATGACAGCTACAACGCAGCAACGCTGGCGGTCCTCCATTAAATTCGGCAGCTCTTCTCGCCGGTCTCGTCTTCTCTAGTAACGGGTACACCATTCTCTCCCTCAAAAGCTCTCAAATTGATCAACACAAATCCTTAATTGAGGTAATATCTATCCAATTCCTTTATAATTTAATTCCTTTATAATTTCCAATTCCCTTACACTTCATTGTTAAAATCTTGTCCAATTTGTTCCTTAAAGCAATTGTTGAGTGTGGGTTTTGAGTGGAAATTGGGAATTTGGCGTAAAGTGAAGTGTGGAATTGTATGAGTGCAAAATGTCGCCCAAGAAAAAGTCTAAGGGAACCCCTGGGTGCGAGCTCGAGCACCGCTGAGTTCGATTCTACGCGTTTTGAATCAATAGAACATACTTGGCATTCACAAAAGGGTTAGCAATATCCCTTGTCCCTGAAAAGGCATTTGACTATGAAAGTTTTGGGCTGAAAGAAAATTTTCTCGCCCGCAAATGTCAATTCTTGGCAAGGCCCCTGTTCTGGCAGTGGTCCCAGTACTGAGAGAATTTTATGCCAATGCCACTGAGAGTTAGAAAGAGGGGCACGCATGGGTAAGAGGAAAGGAAATGGCATTTACCCCCAGCGCCATTAACGAAGCCCTAGGTCTTCCTTACATGAATAGGGATGCTTATAGGGCTAGGATGTTAACCCCCGCGATACATACTTAGGTGAGTAATGCTATCGCCGTCCCAGGATCTGAATGGGAGTGGAGACGAGGTGTTCTATATCAAATGCCTGAGAGTTGTTTAATTCCAAGTGCTAAGGCAGTTCATAGGTTTATATGCTTTAGACTAATGCCGACAGCCCATCTGACTCATGTGACTTGGTCAAGAGGAGTCTTGATATACACCATTCTTGGGAACGGATCAGTAGACGTAGGTAATTTGATCAATACCCATTTAAAAGGAGTGATAAATGGAAGTTCAAGATCAGGATTTTGTTTCCCAAGTTTGATTACTTTTCTGTGTACACGGGCCAAGTATAAATGGCCTGAGGACTTAGAACGTCTCCGGCCTTTACCGGTAATTAAATTCTCACTCTGGTTAGAAAATGGGGGCAATCAAGTGCTCGCCCGGTGAGGCGAGGGAAAGAACAAGAGAGAGGTGAAGAAGAAGAGGAGGAGCAGTTTCACGATGAAGAGTTATTCCAACGGGTGGAGACTCTGTCAGGAGATATGAATGAGTTATCGACAAGGGTAACTAAAATGGACATCCGTCAAAGAGCGGAGATCGATGAAAATGAGAGATTCTAGGCTAGCCAGAGAGTAGAGGATGATATGAGCCAACATTTTCAAGGCTATATGGCAGCCTGGATGCAAGGGATGGCTTCCCACCATGGGATGGACATTTCGGGCGTCCCATCTTGGCCGCCCGCTCCCCCTTCAGATAGTTGATGGTTGATAGCCCTACATCCTTGGTTTAATATTTGATTCACATTGGGGACATTGTGAAATTAAGTTTGGGGGTGTGGTGTGCTATGTCCTGTTTTCCTGCTTTTGTAGTGTAGTTTTTACTTTAGTTTATTTTTAAAAAAAAAAATTTGGCAGTTTGGGTAATCACCGCTAGTGATGAGACTGTTTAACCTTCACATGTGCTAGGGGATGTTACATTTCAAGCTATCTAGATGCTAGCTTGGTCTTAATTAATTAAATTTTGAATCTTCAACTTTTGAGTACGATTTGTCTATTGATAGTTTGATTATTTTTATCGAATGTAATGTGCGCATCTCATTCCCGTGGAAATTCTCTGCTTTAGTGATCATGAGCTGTTTAAATCACCACCACCACACATTCATTGCATTTTGATGTGATTTTAGGGTTGATTTCATGTTAGGCTAAATTTGTTGGACTTCTCTTGTTAATATATCTCAAGCACACTTCTTGAGTCGTAATTGCATGTAAGTTTTGATTTTCCTTATTTCTTGGCTGGCAAATGATTATGTGATATGTATGAGCATGTTTTTTTTAAAGCATTGACTATGGGAAGGATTTGATTCCATGAATGATTTGTAGTGAAGTGAAGCATGAACATTTTAGTAACTAGGGAAGACATAGGCCATCTTTGGATCGTTTAGGCCTTTTTCTCACCATCTTGATCACATATTATTCCCTAGTGTCCCCTTTGAGCTTAATTGAAAGAGGGACGTGTGCAAAAGCATACATAAAGCCCCCCCCCCTTTCGACTTCGTTTCTCTCACCTGTATTCACCGAACCCATAAAATCCTATACACTTTGGACTACTCGTCAAGAAAGCATGAATGGGAAGGGGATATTGTCAATGTTATATTGAAAGAAAGAAAAAAAATAGGGGACCCCAATGAAAAAAAAAAGAAGGAAAAAGTAGATCATTGGGTGTCATATTGCAATTATCATGGTGTTGACTTTTTTAACTCAGAAAAAATCAAGTCGTTGAAGTGAGATTTGGTTTCAATGAAGGGTACATTCTAGCTCTCATGTTTTGTGATTTCCTATCCATTCGTTTGTAGCCCCTACCTTGCCTTACATTACAAGCTTATAAAAGTCCTATTAATCTAGTTGCTATTTTGTTTTGTGTAATGGAAATACTTTGATGTCATGGTTGATTTGACCCTTGTTTTGAACCGCAATATCTTGTTTTATCTCATTATTCACTTAATCGCTTATTAAGTATGTGGGATTTGAGAGTTGTGTATTTTATACATAAGGAAGTGCATGGGATGGATGTGTTAACCTTAGAATGACGGCACTATCTAGCTTTCGTGAATTCAACTCGTTGGTGATGGTTATTTTTCCGATTCATGATGCACGGCTGGTATCCTATGCAAAAGAATTGTATTGTCATATTTTGGGAATGGTTGTTGTACTTGATTCGATAAAAGTTTACAAAACTTTGAGATTTTCAATGATTGGTACACACACACACACGAAGATTCAAAGGAATATTGATTTTTATCAAGTGAAAGTCTAGATTTGTAAAGATGTTTTGTTGACTACTTGATTGTGTGGGGTTTTACACTGAGGCTATTTATGATCTAATATTGATCTTTGACTTGCGATGAGGAAATGTCTAGTAGTTTTTGATTTATTGTTCTTGTAGTTTGTTGTTTTTACTCGAGACGAGCAAAAGTCTAAGTTTGAGAGTATTTGATGGATGAGTTTTATACTCATCTGTTGGGTATTTTTTCGACTTAAATTTAGCGAATTCTCGAGCTTTTATTATCTAATATGGGTTGTTAGTGCATTTTTTAAGTTTCAGGGATTGGAGGAGACATTTATGAAATTCGGAGGTCTCATGTGCTATTGTGGAATCTCCAGGGTTCAAAGTGCAAAAAGAAGGAAATTGGTCATCTGGAGCTATGCAGACGCCTTAAGTGGCCACATAGATTCCAGAAACTCAGAGCTTTGAGTGCGAGCTCACGCTAGGCGGCTGCATGGTTTTGCAATAAGTTATGCTGACACATTAAGCGGCCACATAGCGCCTTGGATTTTGTTGCCCTATTTTGTGATTAAGTGTTTTGCTCTGCTTGGAAAACTTGCTATATAAACAGCCTTTGTAGGTCTTAGAGAGGGGGATATATACTATTGGAGAGTGAAATTGCTTGGGAAGTTCTTGTAATCTTTTCTTAATCTCTTCTTTCAAGAATTCAAGGATGGATTATCAGAATATTTTGGTTTTTGTTTCAATCATGAGGAACTAACCTCATCATCTAGGGATTGGAGGTAACTCTGTATCAAAGGTTTATGCCATAATATAGTTCTTATTCAGTTCATTATTTCTGGTTATTTGCAAAAGTATTTCTGTCGAATCTTCCTGTGTTGTCTTTGCGTGTAGGTAATTACAACTGTTAGATTATCAAGGTATGATGAATTGCACGATCCGAATGCACAAGTCATATGTTCGCTATATTTTGTGAATATTCTTTCTTATTGATTCATAATCTTGCTAAGATAAGAAAGAGATTAACTGTTCCTAAAGTCTTAAAGGATCCATGCTTGTTATATGGACAGATCAAGAAAGTATAACAACTAGGGATACTAAGCCGCAAATCGTGATCCAAGCATCCCAGTCTTTACGTTTGTGAACCAATCCTAGAACTGAACTGATACATAAATTCAAAGGCATAAATCTAAGATACAGAGTGAATCCCAATTCCTAGGTCTCCCAATTCTTGTTAAATCTCCGAAAGTACTTGCTTGGTAATTAGTAGTAGTTAATTGTTGTGTAGTTAATTTAGTTAATAATCTTTGACCATCAGAATGAGCCTCTCTCTCTCTCTCTATGTGTGTGTGATATAATCATAATCTCAGTCCATGAATGAAGATGAAGTTCAAAGAAGAGAGAAGAAATTAGAAGATGAAAAAATCTCTATATATTATTTCAATGAATCAAACTGTCTACAAAAGAGATCTATATATATGTTAGGCCCCTTGGGTCATTTAGATGTGATGAATTATCTCAACAAATAGAGGGGGTGAATAGCCTATTTGACCTAAATTAAAATTGCTTTCAAAACTTTAATACAAAGATGTGTATTCCATATCAGTAGTAAAACATTGATGGTAAACACTAAGTAAACAATAGCATTTTATGCGAAGCGGAAGACTTAAGGAATACAAAGTCAGGTATATAACATATGAATAAGATTGCTGATACAATAAACACAAGGTAAACAGAACCAGCACATATATTCATAAGACTTAAGGAATACAAAGTCAGGTATATAACATATGAATAAGATTGCTGATACAATAAACACAAGGTAAACAGAACTAGCACATATATTCATAAGATGCGTATACGTAAGTACATAAATTCAAGTTTGCTGATAGAATAAAATAATACAAAGAACAAAATGCTACAAGTTGAATAGATGAAATGTTTTATATTAAATTCAGCAGAGGTCTACCAAATAGAAGACATGCTTAGTACATCAACCTAAGACACTCTAATCCTAGCAAACTAGCAAAGCAGAGAAGACAAAAAGCAGAAAAATCACCAACTTCCTCATTGTACTGTTTAAACATATATCTACAAGAGCTTTATGTCCAAAGTGCAATGCTTAAGAGGCTATACTAAAGACATAGCTTAAGAACAACAGCCATTCGATAGCCTCAATTCCTGTTACAGAAATAAGGCATCGTGTGTGACTTGCTATTAAGTAATGTGCTCCAGAGTAAGAATGTGAGTAGGGTTATTTCTAGGTCATTCAAGCAACTTATGTTTGAATGACGAGAGGATAACTAACCCACTAGCCATGACATGATTTCACTAAACTCACGATAGGCGTTGCAACAAGATGAAAACCTTCCTTTGTAAGTAAGATGTGGAAACTATATCTATGCTCATCCTTTGACATCTTCTCTCCGTTTCTTGTTCTCCAGTCAAAGACTCCCTCTTTCCTTGATCTCTTGTTCAGCAGATGTTGCTTGAGGCTCAGAGACTAAGTCTTTCAAAGGATTGAAAGACTTCAGTCAAGAAGTGAGTTCTTGACCAAGTGTTTAACTTTTGCACTTAGGATTTTCTAACCACTCTTCCACACAAGAATTTTCGTCTTCGTATCTCTCTTGTTGTTCTCTGTGTATCACTTGTTCTTATGAAGAAAGGTTTTTATATAGCCAGAGAGAGTGTGATAGTCATTGGAGGCATTGTTGATTCTCAACCGTTAGAGTTACTGCATTAAGTGTAGCTAGGTACACTGCATTGACTGTTGGGTAGGAATCACTTTGAAGATCTTTGGATTTTTTCGGGTAGTGAATCTTTCGCCTTGAGTGATATTGATGAAGGCATGAACTGATTGTCTTCGAGAACCGAGCCATTTCATCAATGAAGCGATAAGTCCAATGTATAATAAATGAGGGCATAGATACCAATATTATAACGTTTAGCGGAGCCAATAGGTTTTTTCAGAATATTTTGAAAAGATCTATTCAATCATCATCTATGTAATCAAGGGTAAATGTATTTGAATTCTGGGCTTCATGATCAGCAATCTTTGATGCTAAAGGATTTTTTGAGTCATCCTTTGTATAAACAATCTTTGTATCAGCAGTCTTCGATTGGCACATTAGACATAGGCTAAAGATTTCTGATCTATATCACTTATGAGCAGTTTCCAATTGACATGAGCATGGCTGGTAAAGTTTATCTGAAGTCCTAAACTAGAGTTGCCACAGACTGTCTGGTACGTAGTATGACGACTCGAAGTCATGACCTACTTTTCAATACAATCAAATCCATTCTTATCTAGCAAGGGAAAGAATTAACAAGAATGTTTCCTTACAAACATCAATTCTTATATATAACAAAATCTTGGTACAACTCAATCAAAACCCAAATATTACTACATTCACTCTTATCCACAAATTACTAGGCTCGCTCTCTACCCCATCTCGCAACTAGCCACGCTTCCACTGCACAATCTGATCAAATCAAACCTGTAAAACTCAAATAACTGGTGTTGGACGAGCTTGTGAGCCCAGGAAGGGAGGGGATACACAATATATACCACAGAATAGAACGAAGACATATGAATCTAATACCACTTTGCCCATGAAGTTAAACTATGGACAATAACTCATAAATCAATAAAATCTTGCCCTTGGCAAATCAACGTTCAAAGAATGAAACACGGTATACATGCTCGAAGCATCAAAACATACTGCTCAATCATATATCACAGTCTAGTATACTATCAGGTTCGAGTTCAGTGGAAAACTAATAACCAAATCAACCATTGGCGCGCAATCATTTGAGCCCACCAACTCATAAACAACAACAATAATAGGCTCACTAACACCGACATACTGACTAGTATGACTAAACTATTTCACATAATCATGCTTTTAACAAAACACGATAAATCACAATATACACGTCTTTTCGAAATCCATTGGGATAAACAAGATGGAACGATAGCAATAAATCATACTTCAAGATATGGAATATTTTAGAAACGATCACGTGATCAAAATGACACGGAATCAGTACTGCATAGTCTCCTTTACCTCAAATTGAGATAAAACTCAATACAAAAAATCATCGGTCCAACGTCAAATTCTTCGATATAATCGATCCACACATCAAGCATGTTGACCATACAGAGCCGGTTCGTCAACACACCCAAGCATCGCGAACCAAATAGACATCGTACCTAAAATATAAAGTGTCAGTTTTAATATCATAGAGAGGGACAGATGTATAAATTTTTGTATGAAAACCCCATGGAAGTCAGCCGTATTTATAGGCCTAGGGTTTCTTAGCCATTAAGTAACTCATCAGGTGATTCAGCAGTCCAAGCACGCTGTGGCGACGTAGGACAAAACACCAAACGATGACTCATCAAAATGAATGATGAGTCAACACCTAAGCACGAGGTGTCAGCGCAAGAGAAAGCCACCAAATGATGACTCATCATCCTTATCCAACTTCATCTCTATCTATTTTCATCATTATCCAATCTTGATCTTATCCACTCGTTTGATCTTATCCAATTTCGTTCTTATCCAACTTCGTGCTTGTCCACTTTCGTACTTATCCACTTTAATACCTATCCAAATAAATCCTAAAAAGTCACCAAACAACTCAGGATATTTCTCACCCAATTAAAGAATTAACACACTTAACAACTCAAGGCAAAAAGGTACGGGGTCTCACACCCTCTCCTCCTTTAAATGAATTCGTCCACGAATTCAACTTAATCTATCTTTCAAACCAAAATCATCACTTAATACTATAATCACCAAATTCTCAAATCTCATCTCAACAATACCCAAATTAATCCCGGGCGATATGCCTCAGCACATTTTCGGTCGGGCCAAGCTTTGATACCAATTTAAACGACCCGAAGTCATCACCTATTTTTCAATACAACAAAATTCATTCTTATCTGGCAGCGGAAAGAATTAACAAGGATGTTTCCTTAAAAACATAAATTTTTATATCGAACAAAATCTTGGTACAACTTAATCAAAACCCAAATATTATAACATTCACTTATATCCATCAATTACTAGGCTCGCTCTCTACCCCACCTCGCAGTTAGCCACGCTTCTGCAGCACAATCTGATCAAATCAAACCTGCAAAACTCAAATAACTAGTGGGGGTGAGCTTGTGAGTCCAGCAAGGGAGGGGATACACAATACCACAGAATAAAACGAAGACATATGATTCAAATACCACTTTGCTCATGAAGTTAAACTATGGACAATAACTCATAAATCAATAAAATCATGCCCTTGGCAAATCAATGTGCAAAGAATGAAACACGGTATAGATTCTCGAAGCATCAAAACATACTGCTCAATCATATATCACAGTCTAGTACACTATCGGGTTCGGGTTCAATGGCAAAACAATAACCAAATCAACCATTGGCGCCCAATCATTTGAGCCCACCAACTTATAAACAACAACAATAATGGGCTCATTGACACCAACATACCGACTAGTATCACTAAACTATTCCACATATTCATTCTTTTAACAAAACACGATAAATCACAATTTACATGTCTTTTCGAAATCCATTTTGATAAACAAGATGAAACGATAGCAATAAATCATACTTCAAGATACGGAATAATTTAAAAACGATCACGTGATAAAAATGACACGAAATTAGTACTGCATAGTCTCTCTTACCTCAAATTATGATAAAACCCAATACTAAAAATCATCGGTCCAATGTCAAGTTCCTCGATATAATCGATCTACATCTCAAGCATGTCGACCCTACAGAGCCGGTTCGTCAAAACACCCAAGAATCACGAACCAAATCGACATCGTACCCAAAATATAAAGTGTCGGGTTTAATATCGGAGAGAGGGACATATATATAAATTTTTGTATGAAAACCCCATGTAAATTAGCCCTATTTATAGGCCTAGGGTTTCTTAACCATTAAGTAACTCATCAGGCGATTCAGTAGTCCAAGCACGAGATGGCGATATAGGACAAAACAATAAACGATGACTCATCAAAATAAATGATGAGTCAACAACTAAGCACGAGGTGTTAGCACAGGAGAAAGCCACCAAATGATGACTCATCATCCTTATCCAACTTCATCTCTATCTATTTTCATCCTTATCGAATCTTGATCTTATCCACTCGTTTGATCTTATCCTATTTCGTTCTTATCCAATTTCATACTTATCCACTTTAATATCTATCCAAATTAATCCTAAAAAGTCACCAAACAATTCAGGATATTTTTAATACCCAATTAAAGCATTAACACACCTAACAACTCAAGGTAAAAAGGTATGGGGTCTCACATGCAGACCATCTAGTCACTCTACCTAAGACTTGGTTATAAGCAAATCAAATAAATATGCAAACGAGTATAATACATTTTGTTTAGGTATATTCTCTTAAGAATAACAATATACATTTGTAATATAGCAACTTGATTGATCAACTTACAGAATTTATAACAAACTAATTGACTCCAACTGTCACTCTAACAACCTAACTGTCGAGATATTAAGTGGCTTCGTATTGGTTGTAATATTGGATTCTTCATTTGCTGCAATTGATTTCTTCATGATCCTGCTTCTGCATATTATGAATGCCTTTATCTATAATATACCCCCTCAAGATGGAAGGCTGAAAAAGATTAAGGACCTGAATCTTGGAAAACAAATGAGCGAGTTGATTGGCTGGAAGTGCCTTAGTAAACAAAACTGCCAACTGATTAGAAGAAGGAACATAAGTGGTGGAGATAATTTCTTTCAAAAGTTTTTCTCTGACCAAGTAACAGTCTAGATTAATATGTTTGATCCTTTCATGAAAGACATGGTTAGAGGCTGTGTGTATTGCAGCCTTATTGTCACAGGTAAGAAAACTGGAGTAGTAGACTAGAAAACTAAGGTCATTAAGGATGTTAAGTAGCCAAAGAATCTCATAACAAGCATTGGCAATGGCCCTATACTCAGCTTCAGTAGAGGACCTGGACATGGTATTTTGTTTATGAGTTTTCCAAGTAACAAGACTTGAACCAAGGAATACAAAGTAGCTTGAAAAGGACTATTTTGTAGGTGGACAACTACCTTAATCAATATCACAATAAGCATGGATAAAAATAACACTTGTAGATGAATAAAGAAGACCCTCACCAATAGTTCCTTGTAAATACTTGACCAATTTGAGAGCAGCAACATAGTGACGCCCTTGGAGTGGAGACAAACTGACTTAATATATGAATTGTATAACAAATATCAGGCCTGGTAATGGTTATATAAATCAATCTTCCAATGAGCCTCCTAAATTTCTCAAGCTCAACAAGTAAAGCACCTTAATCTCCTGCAAGATTATGGTGTTGGTCAAGAGGGATTTCGGTAGGCTTAGCAGAAAAAATTCCTTCATCATGAAGTATATATGTCAAGGGACACTTTGGTGAAGACAAATGCTTTTGGGAGATCTGGTCACTTCAATGCCCAAGAAGTATTTAAGAGGGCCTAAATCTTTTATCTTGATGTGTGTATGTAGATAGGTTTTGACAGAAGTAATAAGGGACAAATATGAGCCAGTGATAATAATGTCCTTTATATAAACCAAGATCACTGCAATAGCTGTAGAATTTGATAAGATGAACAAAGATTGATCACTGAGAGATTGTTTGAAGCCAAAAGCTTTTATAGCAGTGCTAAACTTGGAAAACCATTACATAGGTGATTGCTTAAGGCCATACAAGGATTTGAAAAGCTTACAAACAATCTGTTGATTAGGAGTAGTAGAGAAAGAAGAAGGAAGATTGTAACCAAGAGGAAGAGTCATATACACTTCCTCATCAAGATCACCATGTAGGAAGGCATTAGAGACAACCATTTGAAATAATGGCCAGGCTTTAATAGAGGCAAAGGCTAAGAGAATTCTGAATGTAGGCATCTTTGCTATAGGAGCAAAAGTTTCAAAATAATCCTCCCCAAACTGATGTGTTAAGCCCTTTGCAACTAATCTAGCCTTGTTTGTATCCAAAGAACCATGAGCCTTGTATTTGAGCCTAAAGACCCATTTACAACCAATAGGCTTCTTATGATCAGGCAACACTTATACCTGTGAGGTGTTATTTTTTCTTCAAGGCTGCATTCTCTTTTCTTGTTCTTTGTTGCTAGTACTCTCTTGTATTTCTCACTATATTTTCTCTCTTATATGAGATGTATTTTTTTTTATCTTGAGAGCTTATTTTTAGCTGTTTGAAGGCTTGTTTTTCTTCATGGAAAGAGGTCCTTTTTAAAGACAATGAAGGAAAGAAAGAGTTGTCATTCAACGCGGCTCTAATTGACAACTTGACAAACCCATTTGTCTGATGTTGTTTCATTGACAGCCTGTTAGGGTTGCTTTATTCCTTTTGTCTCACAAACCCACTTGTCTCTCACAGCCTTGGTGTCACCCTAATTAGGGTTTCTCTTTGTCGTAACATCTTAAGATGACTTTATTGTCCTTAATGAATTTTTTGGACAATTTTATTGCTATTTTTGTTCTTAGCTGTTTGTTGTTACTAATCTTTATTGTTTGATGTTTGCTATTGGCTGTCTTAGTTGTTTGTTGTTTGCTGCCTTAGCTGTTTGATGTTTCTATCTTAGTTGTTTGTTGTTTTATGAACATAACTATTTGTTGTTTCTGATGTTAGTTGTTTACTGTTTCTGTTGTTGTCTTAGTTGTTTTGTTGTTTCGACACTTAGCTTTTTCCAGGAAAAAACAAATACTTCTTGATGAAAAAGATTGAAAGCTCTTGTAGATAAAAATCCTAATATTTTGGAGAAAATTCTAACCTAAATATCATCCAAAACATAATCTATACAAAAGGTCCTAATAATTTCCCCCCTTTTGATGATGATAAAAACATAACTTTTGAACTGAGCAAGATACTATCTTTAAATACATGAGATCAAAAGAAATATTACATTACATTAAATACATTTGCAATGAAAAATCTATAATAGTTTTCAGTTCATCTTGAGTATATACATTTGAGTGTCATTAAAAACTCATTTCAATGTTCCATATTCAAAGATAATGGAACTCAACGTTTTTGCTTCAAAACAGTAGCAGGTTTTTCTTAGTCAACTTTAACAAATTAATTGTATTGATTAAGAAACTTTTGGAGTGCAAGGACATATTTGTTGGAAAGCACTATAAATCTACTTTTAGCAAAAAAAATATGTTCGTCGTTTCGAGCTTCCGAGAGTGAGAAAACCAATTTTTAGTACGACTGATGCAGGCTATCTCCACATTCAGCAGAACCAGAATTTCAGTCTATTTTAGGGATTAAACTGTATTGACTCTTGAATGTTATAGATTTCGTACCACTACTTGTTGGAAAGCTTTATAAGTCTACTTTTACTGAAAAAATCTATTCGTCGTTTCGATAATCCAGAGAGTGAGGAAATCTATTTTTCTTTGGAGGTGTGCAAGCTGTCTACATAAATTCTAAACCAGAATTTCAATCAACTTTGGGGATAAAACTGTTTTGACTCACAATGAACCAGATTGCATGGCTATACTTGTTGGAATGATCTATGAGTCTAGTTTAAACAGAAAAAATTGATTCGATGTTACGACCTCAAGAGAAGGAGGAAATCAGCTTTTCGTGTAAGAGGTACAAACAGTTATGTTTTCATCAGCAAAGAGTTTTCCAAAAGCTAACCCTTAATTGATTCAAACACTTCTTGAATCTTGTTTCCTTCAAGGATGAACATTTTTGGATGACTTTGGCTTAATAAAATCGATTTTTGGGTAAGAAATACAAGTTGTCCGCACCTAAGCTGTTTGCAAAACAACTTTCCTTTTTTATACAACTCTGTTTTGGTTATTTCAAACATCATTCCAGCAAAAAGTTTTCTTCAAAATTAAACCCTTTGGATGATTTTTGCTGCTTTGATTCAAAAACAAATATTTCTATAAGACTTTTCTTCCCCCTCAAATAGATACCGATTCTTTTTTTTTTTCTTTCTTTTTAAGTTCCCCCTTAATTGTTGCATTCCTCCTTACTCCTTACACAATATATATATATATATATATATATATATATTCTGCAAAAAATCAACATTAAAGTGTATGGTACCATTTTAAATGAGTCCAAGTTAGTATCTTTTGAAACCCACACTTGGATAACTCTTTTGTGTGAAGGGATATATTTGTTTGAAGGGATATATTTGTTTCAAGAGAAACAATTAGAACACTCTTGCTTGTAATAAAAAGTATTAGAGTTATGGTTACATCTATAAAAAATATTGCAATGATTTGTTCTTTGATTATACATTTGATTGTATCTTGGATTATCTCTTTGATAATTTCCTTGATTAAATCTTTGATTATATCCATAACTATTTCTAAAATTAGACCTTGATTAACCATAGTTCTTTATTGTATTATATTGTCGATAGTTAGGTCTTTCATAATGATTCCTAATATTATAAGGTCTTCTATACTCTTGTATAGTTTGTTGAGATCTCTGTAAGGGCTTAACTTGATAAAATGATTATCTTCTCTATTGTTTGACTTGATGACTAACTTAACTTGGTTAATCTGATATTGACTATTTGAGTTCATACAAGAGAGTTTTGCTTCTTTATCGTTTACCAAAGTTTATTTTCCTTTATCTTCATTAATTTTTACAACTTTGGTTTCAATTGAATAAACTGATTTTTGTCTAGAATTAAAATATTTTTTGGTCCCTCGACTTTGACCCAACTTTTTGTTGGGTCCTACCTCCTCAAAACATATTCATACGGTTCTATATCTTTCATTTCTTGGTTAGATTCCCCTTTCCTGCCATTATCGTTAGAATTTCCGTCCAATACTTTTAAAAATACCCAAAGTACCCTCATCCCTTGTCAAAGTACGCATGGTCAAACCGGCAAGCAAAGAAAATGGCTGAATCTGCTGCGTGTTATTCAAAGAACTTGAATTGAATGCATAGCTGGCTAATTTCTTCATCTTCCCCAATTTAGATTTCTCTCTCTCTAGCCAACAAATCTCTCGAAACTCGTATCAACTGCGCAGTTTCTCCTGCCCTTATCCTTCTCGACAGTTTCAAAGTCTCCGAGACTATCCAATGTAAACTTCTCGATATGTCCACCAAACTGTCCAAAAAAATCCCCACAAAAGAGGCTTAAGTTATTGATCAAGTATATGGATTGTGTCGATAAGCTCAACATCGCGATTGATTTGATTAGTCAGGAGGGGGAGCCAGCAACTCAGAGGCTACAAGAAGTGGTGGAGTTCTTGAGTTGGACTAAGGCGACAGATCAATACAAGACACATCGGTTGAGGGAGACGCTGATTACTTTGAAAACACTTTATGAGACTTAGGTTGATGCGATGAAGTTTGATGGGTTGCTTGATGAGGCTTTGATGAATTTGTAGGATGAGTTTGAGATTTTAATGTGGATCTAGGGTTCATTGCACAAGAGAGAAATTTTCAATTTTTACGAATTAGAACAAAGTTTGAAGCTTGGAATTGTTTGTTATTTTAATTTTTGGCCTAAGTTAGGGTTATAATATTGGTTTTTTGGGCAGTGTCTCTCTGGAGATCGAGTGATATGGAATTGATTTAGGGATTGGTTTTTTCAGATCTGCCAGTACTCAATTCTTCTTTCCTCCATCCATCAGACACCACCCTGTCCTCCGCAATCGCCGAAAACTCCGATTTCCACTACATCACTGAGTGCACTTTGGCGAAGCGCCCACGATTACTCCAACACGCAGGACGACGAATCTCAGTTAGAGCGGATCAATGGCTCCCGTTCCGGCTGAATTGCTTTTTTCTTGTTCTTGATTTAGAGCACCGTTTGGCTATAGTGTTGTAAAGCAGCGTAATGTTTAGAAGGCTAAATTTTTTTTTTTTTTGTGTTTTTGTTTTTCATGTGTTAGGAAATTACTAGAATGCCTAGAAATTATTATGGTTAAAGCGAATCACTAAGGGTATTTTTGCCAATTTCCCTGTCATTTAACATTCACTATACTACAATAAGGGTAATTTCGGTATATTACCAAATTATAGACGAAAATTCTAATTCTAACGGTAACGAAATTAGGGGAGAATTTAACCAAGAAATGAAAGATGTAGGACCATATTAATATGTTTTGAGGAGGTAAGACCAAACAAAAAGTTGGGTCAAAGTCGAGGGACCAAAAAATATTTTAAATCTTTTCTTTATAACACTTTTCCATCTTTTCGCTTATGTCTTTGTAATCCTTTTGAAGTATAATCATTCTTCGATTCATTTTAGAAAATTGTTCTTTTGAACACTCATTATTAGTGTTTTCATTTCGTAAATTGACAGTTAAATCAAGTTTTTCCTTTTTATATATATCTTACCACTTTATCTTGTAATTCTTTTACAACTTCAGGTTGTGTAGAAGTGCTTGTGTTTGGTTTTACTGTAATGTTGTTTAGTTCTTTGGTGAGTTTAATACATTGAGCAATTGTTTTTTTAAAACTATTTTCATATTTCTTCTTTTGAGAATAAGTAATACACAATATCCTTCTTAATCCTTTTACATCAAGGTTTTTTAAGTTACCTGATTTAATTGTACTCCAGCAGAATATTTTCAGTTCTTTATCATCATCTGAATCTTCTTCATCACTTTCTTTATTTCTAAAGAAGCACACATAAGATGTACATATCATTGTTTTTCCCAATAGTTGGATCCTCATCATTTGTTTTCGGAATATCCTTCTTATTGTTTCTCCCTGTCAAAGACATTTTTAAACTTAGTAAAAATGATACCGTACAAACATATATTAGACATGCTATGGATCTACATAAGTTGTAAAGCTTGAAGACACTTTAGTCACTAAGAACCAATTGAGAAGTCCCGTAGATGTAGACATAATGCAGTAGTTAATTATAAGAGAATAATATCTTTTCCATATATTTGTATTCAAGTGTGATTATATTTGGTATATTCTCCCTATTAGTTAGGTCTCCTAGTTAATATTATATTGTAACTTTTCTCCTAGTTCTTATTGTATTAGGTTAACTTGTAACCCAAGTATTGTAACCCTATAAATATGTTCTTCAATCAATGGAAAGGCTATGCCATTATTTATAAGAATTATTATTCTCTACATGGTATCAGAGCTTTGATTCCACAAACCCTAAAACCACCAAACTTTCCCAATCCTCAAACACCACCGCCCACTACCCTTCTACTTCACCTCAAACAGAAACCATGGCTTCCAAAACAATCACCATCCAAGATACCACAGACTCTACCAAAACCTATCAACTCATTAACATCTCCAACCACAACATCACCAAGCTTACCCCACCACCTACCTCGCCTGGAAACTCCAGGTTGAGTCCACGCTCATTGGCTATGATCTCTATAAATTTGTAGATGGCACCTTCGTCTACCCGCCGACCAACATCATAGTCAATGCCGCTCAAGTACTCAACCGAACCTATCTACCATGGATCCGACAAGACAAACTTCTGTTTGGCGCCTTTGTTGACTTCCTTTCAACAAGCCTAGTTCTGCTTATTCAGTAAGTGGCTACAGCTCGGGAGGCTTGGGTCATACTGGCCAACACATATGCTCGCCCTACCCGCGGGCATATCAAACAAATCAAGGACCAGCTCAAGCGAGCTACAAAAGGCTCCCAATCGATCTCGGAGTACATGCAGTTCATTAAAAGCAAATTCGATGAACTCGCTGCCCTCGGCAAACCCCTCGACCATGAGGACCTCATAGAAGTAGTTCTTGGTGGCCTGGATGATGACTATCGACATGTCGCTGATGTAGTTGAAGGATGGGACACTCCTATCCCCTTTGATGAACTTCATGAGAAGCTCATTAATTGTAAGCTAGTGCTGAATAAAACCCACCTCGTCTCCACTCCCCACACCGCCACGACTAATACCGTGACGACCAAGCAACATGGATCTCTCTCTCCACACTCCACAGTCGAGTAACACTAGTCCTCGCTAACAGCGACCATACCTTGGCAAATGTCAAGGCCTCATCTTCCAGCTCACCTCACTCCTCGATCGCCTACGAGTAAAAAATGGCAATCGCGAGCAAACATAGCCACAGCCTTGGGCAACACAACACCGAGCTGGTTCCTTGAAATTGGTGTTTTCCACCATGTCACCACTGACCTTGGCAATCTCTCTCTCCACACTCCATACTCGGGCCTTAACGACATGGTTATTGGTGATAACACTGGGTTACACATTGTCAATACTTGTTCTACCTCTCTCCACACACCCTCTTACACCTTTCAATTGCATAATATTCTGTTTGTACCTAGCATGAAAAGAAACCTCAATTCTACATCTCAATTCTGCACAACTAATAATGCATCTGTTGAATTCTTACCCACTTCTTTTCCTATGAAGGATCTACAGACAGGGACCTTACTGCTGGAAGGACAATCTAAGGATGGTGTGTATGAATGGCCGAGCTCAATCCCACCGTTTCACCCTAGTGCCTTTGCGAGTTAAAAAGTGTCCGCTCCTGAATGGCATCATCGACTTGGTCATCCTTCTGTCCAAATCCAAAGTCATATTGAGTTTAGTTTTGCTCTTGAGCATTCTCGAGCTAAGTCATCTTTTTGAAATACGTGTTTAAGCAATAAAAGTCACAAACTTTCTTTTACTTTATCCAATATTGTGTCCACCCACCCCCTTTAAATTATTTATTCCGATGTATGGACTTTGCCTATTCACTCATTTGATGGCTTCAAATACTATGTGATCTTCGTTGATCACTACACGCATTACATCTGGCTTTACCCTCTCAAAAAGAAATCTGATGTTGCATCCATCTTTCTTCGCTTCCAAGCCCTGGTCGAAAGCCATTTTAAACACAAGATAGTTAACCTTTATTCAGACAATGGTGGTAAATATACTGGTCTATCCAAATCCACCGTCCTAGCCACATACCTCACCACTAATGGCATCTCGCACCTTACCTCGCCCCCCATACACCTGAGCACAATGGCTTCTTCGAACGCCGTCATTGACACATTGTCGAAACAGGCCTATCTCTACTATCCAAAGTCTATCTTCCCCTCACCTTCTGGTCGTATGCCTTCCTCACAACCACCTATCTCATAAATTGACTTCCCACTACCACACTTCAGGTGCTCTCTTACTACTACAAACTCTTCGGGTCTGCCCCCAACTATTTAAAACTCTGAGCATTTAGATGTCTCTGCTACCCCTAGTTGTGACTATACACCATTCACAAGTTTGATCCTCGCTTGACTCCCAGTGTCTTTCTCGGGTACTCCCTCACCCAAAGTGCATATATCTGTTATGACCTAACCAGTGCAAAGCTCTTCGTCTCCTGCCATGTTCGGTTTGTCGACTCTGAGTTTACCATGTCTCAAGTTGAGCTGGGTCTTCCCCGACCTGACGAGTCAACCCGCACTACTTGGTTGAGCCTCAAAGCTTGACACGTGCGTCTGTGCGTGTGTTTTCCGGGCATAAACTTTAAAGTCAGGCAGCCTTAGACTGAAATTTGAAGGGGTATTCTGGATCCTGCGGCAGAAGGGACTCTCTAACATCTAGGATGGAAGCCCCAACTTTCCTGTTGTAATTTATATAGATTTGCTTGTATCCATAACCTAAGTCTAAGTCAAGGTGACTAATGGGCCTGCGTGTCTGTTAGAGTGGCAACTTGTACTTAGACATAGCTTGAATAGCCTAGGGTTGCTTATTGTAATTAGCCTTGAAGAAAATAGCCTGTAGGATATCGGCCGTCTTCTAGTCATCAGCCGAAGTATGCATCAGCAGAGTCCCTCAAGTTATCGGACGAGTTCGTCTCAGCCAAGCTTCATCAGCTAAGTTGAAGACCCCAAGAATGTCCGATATAGAACTGCCGAAGACATGTCTTGAGACATCAGCAAAGTCTTTCATTGACTTCAATACAACGTTAACCTGCAAAACGCATTCAATGAAGCTTTCCATTTTAGGCATTCATCTCAGAAAAGGACATTCTGCCTGCAAACGCAGTCTACCTATTTTTGGCAAAGTGACAGAAGACAGACTGAATTTTGCAGAATCACCTATCAGAGCTCAAC
Organism: Platycodon grandiflorus; assembly: GCA_016624345.1. Taxonomy (NCBI): domain Eukaryota; kingdom Viridiplantae; phylum Streptophyta; class Magnoliopsida; order Asterales; family Campanulaceae; genus Platycodon; species Platycodon grandiflorus. The sequence goes on from CM028363.1 coordinate 6,965,097, forward strand.
AGCAACATTAGAGCATTGAATGCTCTTAAATTCAAATTGTGCAACTGATGAAGATCTCCAAGGCTTCCTCTGCATATAAAAGGAGACTTCATTGAAGCATTTAACACCTTCAACAACTACAAGAATCTACAACTCTGAAATCTTCATCTTCTTCAAGTGCATTAAAAGCTTAAACGTCCTATCTGTAAATCATTCTTTGAAGAGATCCACACTAAGACGACCAGTCTATATAAGCTCTTCATTGATTGCAACACCTAGCATTCATTGCTCACGAGAATTATATCTTATAGATATTATTTCTCCCACAAACACTGGTCAACTAATTTTTGTACACAATCCATTAGAGATTTATCTTGTAAAGATTCTAGTGGAAAACTTAGTACACATTTTTCAAATCCAAAGTTGACCACTTTGGTTGTGGACATAGCACTTATTTATAAGTGTGAACCATATTAAATTCATTGTCTATTTCTGTGTGATTGTGAACTGCTATTGTTGATTAATTTCCAGAATTCCATAGTTTTGAGAACTGCTGATCTTGTCCTGTTAAGATCAGTCATTCTCAACTTGTCCTATACTTCACTATTATTCCGCTACAAAATTTTCTAACTTAAGTGAAGTAGGTTTTTGAATCAGTTTCAAAAATTGGACATAGGCTATTCAACCCCCCTTTCTAGCCTATATTGAGCACCCTGAGACCTAACAATTGGTATCAGAGCTTAACTCTTTGAAAATAAGTTTTTCCAAGATTAAACTCTTGAGAGATTAAAGATCAAATGGCTGCTCATCAAATGTTGGAAACTTCAAATGTGAACCATTGTCCTGTACTGGATGAAGTTCACTTTGATATCTGGAAAGACAAAGTTAAAAGACACATGAACTCTATTGATAAACGTTTGTGGAAATGTGTTACAGATGGACCTAGAATTCCCATGAAGCCAAATACTCTGGCTACACTGGATCCAATGGCTGACCCTGAAGTCCCAAAGCCTGAAGAAGAATAGGATGAAGAAGATAGAAAGAATGACGCTCTGGATGGAAAAGTCATCAACATCATCACCAGTTGTGTTGATATCAGCACATACCAGCAGATCATCAATTTGGAAACGGCTAAGGAAATGTGGGAAGCTATACTGGAATACCTTGAAGGTGATGGTGAAACCAAGAATAACAAGCTATATACTTGCATCCAGAAGTTCGACTCATTCAAGAAAGATCCTAAAGAGATTTTACGAAGTGCATATGACAGATTCTATGAGGTAGTCAACTCTTGCTATTCTTTAGGAAAGAAATATGAAAAGAAAGAAATAAACATGAGATTTCTTAATGCACTAGGCAGTCTATGGCATGTAAAGATCACTGCCATGAAAGAATCAAAAGACTTGAATAAATTGTCTCTCAGAAACCTTTATGCAAGTCTTTCAGTCTATGAGCTTGAAATCCAACAAGATCAAGAAATGGAAAAGAGTTTTAAAAACTTATCCTTACCAGCCATGTCTGTTGAACCTTCTTGTTCCACACCTGATGAAACCCCATCTACATCCAGTGATGGTGATGACATTCTTTCAGACGAAGCCTTTGCTATGTTTGTTAAGAAGTATCAACGTTTCAAAAGGTTTAACAAATCATCTCATAGGCAGTCTCCTCACAAAACTGCCATTCCTCAAAGAACAGCCGCTCATCCAAAAAGTTCTGCTCCTTATAAAACTGCAGACTATCAAAAGAAAAATGAGCTTGTCTGTTTTAACTGTAGGAAACCAGGTCATTTTGCTTCAAAATGTCCAAAGCCAAAATATGAATTCTACAAAAAACGTCCCGAGTCTAAATTTCAAAAACAAAAAGGGATGGTGGTTGAGGACATGGATGAAAGCAACCTGCCCACTTGGTGTGACACAGATACTGATGAGGATGACTCCTGTGACTTTGCTGAAGAAGCAAATATATGTCTTATGGCCAGGGAATCACCCCATGACTCAGTAAGGTCACTACCATTCCAACAGGATGATAGTGATGATGATGAGCTTAATGAACCCTCAAGGGGAGAGCTCATTAAAGCCAACAAAGACATCTTTGGAAGAATTTTCTAAATTCAAAACGCCTATGTGAAACTAGCTAAAAAGCATGAATCTGTCTCGAGAAATCTACCTTGATGTCTGAGATCAAAGATCTCAATAGACAACAAGCTGAAAGTATCAAAATTCAAAAAGAGAACAAAGCTTTAACTGAAAAAGTGGAATTCCTACTTGAACACATAAAGAAAATCAATTCTGAGAAAGATGACCTTCAAAAAGTTGTCAATACTTGGAATAATTCAAAAGGAAACTTTGATACCATTCTATCAAATCAGAAAACTCTTGACGACAAAACTGGTATCGGTTTCCAAAGTGAATTCAATGTAGGAAGTCCATCGGTTCTCAAGAACATGAGACAAGCAAGTAATTCTTTGAAGAAATGGCTGAAGAAGCTTCCTATAATCAGCAATCTCCTAAAAAGCAAGGACTTGGTTTTAACAAAGTTCCCTTTGTTTATCCCAAAAATACAAAAGACAAGTCCAAGGGTAAGCAATCTGTTAATAATGACACTGCTAATAGGAAGTCTGAGCAACAGAAACCTGCCATCAGTCACCCTAAGAAAACAGGGATGACTGGTAGCAAGTCAAAGAATTCTCAACTCAAACCTATTAAATTTGTCAAAGGAAAGATTGCTGATCCCAACTTTGCTGATAAAAAGCTCAAAGGAGTTTTGCCTGAAAATGTGAAATCTTTTGATAAAAGGTCTACCCATGGTAAACATAATATCACTAATAAATGGCATTACCAGCCTAAGTCCTATAAGCCTGTTATCAGTACAAAGGTCATTTCCAAAACTGCTGATATTGAGAAGTCTTCAAAAGAAATCATTACCCATGTTCAAGGTTTTCATAAATGCTCTTTCTGTAAAGGCCATGGTCACGAAATTCATGAATGCCTTCTGAGATTCATACCCAAATCTAAAGGATTCACACCTCCAAAGGTTAAACAGGTATGGATCCCAAAAGGTTGCTAACCTTAAGGACCCAAAAATAAACGGGGACCATATTCTTAAATGATTATATTTTAGGAATGCTTTATGGCTGTTAGTAAAGAAGAGAAAGATTTATGGTATCTAGATAGTGGCTGCTCAAAGCACATGACTGGTGATCCAAATCTTCTCTCAAATATTGCTGAAGCTAAAGGTCCCTCAGTAATTTTTGGTGACAACTCAAAAGGGAAGACGATTGGCTATGGAAGCATAATTAGAGGAAACCTTTCCATCAGTAAAGTTTCTCTAGTTGAAGGATTGAAGCATAATCTTCTAAGCATATCACAATTCTGTGACAAAGGATTAGTCGTCAATTCACTTCAAGTCACCGTCTCATCAAGGACAATGAGACGTGTTCAACAATCTGACGGGTTTCGAAAGGAAATGTATATCTTTGTTGACTTAAACGCTGTTGGAAGAAAATCAAATCTATGTTTGGTTGCAAGGTCATCAAATGATAACAGCTGGTTGTGGCACAAAAGGCTTAGTCATCTCAACTTCAAATATTTGGAGAAGCTATCAAAGGACAACCTAGTTGTTGGTTTGCCTAAAATATCGGCTGAACCACACAATCTTTGTAAAGCATGTCAACTAGGCAAATTACACAAATCTTCATTCAAAAGCAAGCCTTGCCTATCAACATCCAGACCTCTACAGCTCCTGCATATGGATTTATTTGGACCAGTTACTACTACAAGTCTTGGTGGCAGCAAGTACACACTAGTAGTAGTTGATGACTACTCAAGATTCACTTGGGTTGAGATGATGTCCTTCAAAGATGAAGCATATGACATCATAACAGAACTCTTCAGAAGACTTCAAACTCAGAAACTGGATGACATTGCTGATGTCAGATCAAACAATAGAACAGAGTTCAAGAACAATGGTGTAGCCAAATATTGTGATGACCATAGAATTGGTCACAATTTCTCTGCAGTTGGTACACCTCAACAAAATGGAGTTGCTGAAAGAAGGAACAGAACTTTTATTGAAGCTGGGAAGACTATGATTGCTGAAGCAAAACTACCTATGTATTTCTGGGCTGAAGCTGTAAACACTGCCTGCTTCACTCAAAATAGGTCCATTATCAACAAATTTCATAACAAAACTTCATATGAAATATGGAGAGGCGAAGCTCCCAACATTGGATTCTTCAAAATATTTGGATGTAAATGTTATGTTCTTTACAATAGAAAAGAACATTGAGGTAAATTTGAATCCAAAAGTGATGAAAGGATATTTCTGGGATATGCCAAATTTTCAAAAGCTTATAGAGTTTATAATAAAACTTCTCTTAGAGTTGTTGAATCTGTTCATGTCTCTTTTGATGAATTCGATTTTATTGGGCCACATTTGGCTCCTAAGTTGCCTAATGATTCTGATGAGTATGAGACAGGTACAGAACAGCCAAGCTCCAACTCTGCTGATCCAACATCTTCACAAGTTCCTCCAAGGATTAACTTGATAGAATCTTCAAGAAGTGACAATGAACAAGCAAATGAAAACTCAAAAAATCCAGAATCCACTTTCCCTTCCACACCAGAAGTACTACAGCCTACATTGGAATTAACATATCCTTTAGAAAACCAAGCTTCAGACACTTCCAATTCTCAAGAACCCAACTCTGCCGATACAATAAGACAAGTTCAACCTGCAGATGTTCGAGAAGTTAAAGATCATCCTATCACTCAAATCATTGGTGATCTTAATGTTGGTGTTCAAACTAGACAAGCTTCAAGGAATGAATGCATGTATTCTACAGCATTTGTCTCTCATATTGAACCCAAGAAGATAGATGAAGCATTGGAAGATCCAAGCTGGGTGGAAGCTATGCAAGAAGAATTAAATCAATTTGACAGATGTCAAGTTTGGTCACTTGTCCCTAGACCTAAAGGACAAGCTGTGATTGGAACAAAGTGGGTCTTCAGAAACAAGATGGATGAAAATGGAAATATCACCAGGAATAAGGCAAGACTTGTAGTCCAAGGATACAGACAGGAGGAGGGCATTGACTATGATGAGACATTTGCTCCTGTTGCAAGACTAGAAGCCATCAGATTATTCTTGACCTATGCATCCTTCAAAGACTTCAAAGTATATCAAATGGATGTTAAGAGTGCCTTTCTAAACGGTGTACTACAAGAAGAAGTCTACGTAGAACAACCACCTGGTTTCATCGACAGTTCAAGAAGAGAAGATGTATACAAGCTAAGGAAAGCACTTTATGGACTTAAGCAAGCTCCAAGAGCCTGGTATGAGACCCTCTCAAAGTTCTTGACATCTCAAGGCTTTGTGAGAGGTCAAATTGACACTACTCTTTTTATTATGAAACATAAAGGTCATTCTTTACTTGTTCAAATTTATGTTGATGATATTATTTTTGGATCTACTAATGAAAATCTTTGCAAAAGATTTGAAAAGCTTATGCAGAGTAAATTTGAAATGAGCATGATGGGAGAACTCAACTTCTTCCTAGGACTTCAAATTCAACAAAGCTCTACCGGTATCTTCATCAATCAAGCCAAATATGCAAAGGATGTTATCAAGAAATTTGGACTTGAAAATGCAAACAGCTTTAGTACACCTATGGCCACAAACTGCCATCTTGACAAAGATGAAAAGGGCAAGAAAGTGGACATGACTTTATACAGAGGTATGATTGGGTCACTTTTATACTTAACTGCTAGTAGGCCTGACATTATGTTTGTTGTTTGTGTTTGTGCTAGATTTCAAGCAGATCCAAAGGAGTCTCACTTACAAGCTGTCAAAAGAATCATCAGATATTTAATAGATACTTTCAACTTGGGTATTTGGTATCCAAGGGATTCATCCTTTAATCTTATAGGCTATTCTGATGCTAATTTTGCTGCATGTAAGGTTGACAGGAAAAGCACAAGTGGGACATGTCAATTCTTAGGAAATAGACTTATCTCATGGGCCAGCAAAAAGCAAACATCTGTTTCAACCTCAACAACTGAAGCAGAATATATAGCTGCTGGTAGACTATGAGATCAAGACTGCTGATTGCCCTATAATGTGTGATAATACATCAGCCATCTCAGTCTCTCAAAATCCTGTTATGCACTCCAAGACAAAGCACATTGATGTGAGATATCATTTCTTAAAAGACCATGTTGAAAAAGGTAACATCAGCATGCAATATGTGTCTACCGACCATCAGGTAGCTGACATCTTCACCAAACCACTTGACTCAACCAGGTTTGCCTATCTAAGAGGAGAGCTTGGTATGCTTGATCTCAATCTTTAATCTTTCATACACTGCCTTTAAAGCTATTTCATACACTGCCTTTATAGAAATGCTTATATGATCAGCTAAGTGTAACTCTGCCGAGAATATAGACAACATTGAGTAAGCACTTCTCTCCATATCTGCAGTCCTCAATAAAATAGGTCAAATACGTACGTTATATGAACATTCACCTATCAGGTCATTAAATGCGGATTTCAAAACTTATTAAAAGTCATTTATTGAACCCTGTCAGAAGTACGAAAAGGCGATTTCACACAGTGACTATTCATCTTTTCAAAAATCGTCATTTGATATTTCAAAACTCAGAAATCGAATCTTGCTAAAAGCTTCTAAAATCTTCAAGTCTTCGATTTATATTCTTCAATGGTGAGTATTCCTACCTTCTTAAGATTCTTTTAATTTTAGTTTTAGGGTATCTCTTGACCTAATATGAATTGTCTTGAGTTTTCCGCCATTGATGAACTTCGAGTTTTTGATAATGTTGCTTAAAACTTGTCTCTCTGGTATTGAATGTGTTTTAGAGCTATCTATGCTAAAATATTTTTATTCTGTACCATTCTATTTTGAGAATTGATCAAATCTGTTGTTGTTTAAGACCCAGGAAATGAACTGCTCTAGTCACATATCATAACTTAGCTATACTTTGGGTCTTAGATCTAAACAGTGCATGTTTCTATTAAGATCTGCTGTTACTTGTATATCAGCTATTCTCAACTCTGCCAAATGTGTGTAGGCAAAGACTCCAATTTCTAAAACTGCTGGTACCTCCTCATCTGCTGACATGCAATCAGCCAAGACATCCAGGGCTGCTGAAGCCGCCAAGATTCCAATAAGAACTCTTCCAAGATCCAACTATCACCCTGGAATGACCATCGATAAAGACTCAGTTTTTGAGTATTCCTCTGGAGAAGCACTAATTAAGGACTTAGAAGAGTGTGGCCTTCTTCCCTTCTTCCAGCTGAATGACACCCACTACAGCAATGTCTTAGCTGAAGAATTCTATACAAGGATGGTTCTTCCTCCTGCTCCTTCTTCCAGCAATGACAAAGTGAACATGAGCTACTTAAAAGGCTACATACGAGGATATTTCATAAAGTTGATGATGCAGCGTGGACTCAAGGGGACGAGCCTTACTCCGCCTCAAAACCATGGTTAGGAGAGGAGGTTTACCCTTACCTTTTTATCCACCTACATATCTGCATACCAACCCGATGTGGGATGTCTCCTTGGCTTACCAGCCACCAGCGGAGTCCTCCTCCCTGGCTTCCCAGGGATGGATCGATGCCCCTGCATCAGTTGACCTACAAGGAAATAGGCAACATCCTAGGACTGCCTATAGAAGGAAAGCTGGAATTGACTGATGAAGAATCAGCACAAGCCTGGGAAATGATGAGAGGCTCAGCTCAACCTGAGCGCTTCTCTGAGATGTCCAGGAATCTATTTCCTGAGGGTTCTTATCATATAAGCCATCTTCTTAACAAGAGCATCCTTTTCAAGAATGGCTCAAGGGACATCTTCACATCCCAGCAACTTATATGGACCAAAGCTGTGATCCTGCGCAAACAGCTGAACTGGGCCAAGATTGTGTTCTCTATGCTATTTTAGAGTGTGGCCGAAGTTCAGGCCCATCCCAACAAGAAAAGGCCATTTGTCAAGGTCATAAATGTTCTCCTATAGAGATTTGAGGAGATTGATGAACAAGTGTCTGGTGATGATCTCATAAAGGTGTCCAACACCTATGTCTTCACAGTCAACAACATTACCAGATATCGAGAGGACATAGCCAAGAGGGCTACTGCTACTACAACTGCTGGTACCTCTACCCAAGATAAGAAGGGTAAGAGGAAAGTGACCTACACTTCAGCAGGGCTTCCTGCTCAGGAGGAGGCCACGCCTCTTGGTGCTGAATTGCCTGAGAATTTTGATCTCAGCCAACTGGATCATGACCCCTATGAACTAGATGAATCCTCCCCCAAGAAACAAAAACATTCACCTCTCCCAACACCAAAACTCAAACAAACCAAAAAGCCTGCCCGATCCAAACAGGCTATTGAAAAGGACACTTCCACATTCCAACCAGCCGATCTTACAAAACCCTCTCAACCTTCTACTCTTCCTCCTAAATCCATCTCCAAATCAGACAAGCCCAAAACCAAGCAAACCCTTCTTCCAACTGCTGAATCTTTTGGCCTACCCAAGATCTCATCTACAACTCCTTCCACACAAGCCATTCCCACACCAGCCATTCCCACTTCTAACTCTCCACAACCTGCTCCTATCTCCTCAACTCCAACCAGATCAAGGCACGGCACACGCCTCAAAAAGAGTGCCAAAAAGGTCAAGTTTGTGGCCTCTGCCTATCAAACATCATTACCTCCATCTTCCCCAACTCTGCCTACAGCCTCTGTCCACTCCCCTACATCTTCAACCACTCCTCCTGCTCCCGTATTCATAACCTCAGACTCAGAACCCTCTCTCTCACCTGAATCCAAACTTCTCAAACGTTCTAAACGATCTCTCTCTTCTCCCTCCGCTCCTCCTACTCCCAAACGCGCAAAAATCAACCCCTACAGTCACCTTCATCCTGAGGTGCAAGAACTGCTGTTATTTAAGGACAGCCGTCCCAAGCCTAACCCTGCCGATACTGACCCTTACCTCTCCACACTGGACTACCCTAAACGCATCCCCTGCCAGCCTATGTCTGCTGGGGAAATTATTATCCAGTGGGGAGCCTTCTATGATCCCCTACCACCCTCCTGGTCCCAGCTGTTCTTCTCGCACAACTCTGCTGTTCAAGATCTTATGATCTTCAAACAGTGGACGGCTATTCACAAGGACCTAGGACTTCCTCCTCCTACCTCATCAGACATCTCCCCATTTCTTTCTCTTCCACGACCCCCAGTCTTTACCCTTATCAGCCATCCCTCCGTCTTAACAAAGCATGTGGTCTACGACTTCTTTGACGTAGTCACCACCTACATTGGCTTTAACCCTCTCTTTCCGGTTCTCTTCCGTTCTCCTCATCTATTCACCTACTTCACTCTTCCCATTTTCATTCACCCACTCTCCTATGCCATCTACATCAAAACCCTCTTCCCTGTTCCTCGCATCTGGTCCAGCCAACCTCGATCCTCCATCAGTCATCCTCCCATGACCTCCACCAGCCATTCTCACACCTCCACCAGCCAACCTCAAACCTCCACCAGCCAACCAACTTCTCCAGTCAGCCAGCCTTCCCAACCTACATACTTCCATGCCTCCTATGTTGAGGATTTTTTGAAAAATTTTGAAACCATATCGGCTGATCTTACCAAGGCCCTGCACCAACTGGCCACTGCCCAATCTCACACCACTACCGTCACTGCCGACTATATGACTCAAGTCATAGGCATGGCCAGAGGTGCTAAGGCTACCGCCGCTGCATGCTAGCAGGCCATTGCTGCCTCACAAGATATTTTGGTCAACCGACTCTCAGCCTCTTCCTCTGCCTCCACCGCCCTTTTTAAAGACCATTGGGAAAATCTTTCACAAGGGCTGCTGCAGATGATCGAGCTCATCGACACTGGCTACAAGAGTGTGCTTCATTCTCAACGCAATGCCAATCGCTCTGTCCACTCATCCGTTCGTCAGACGCGCAGGCTTACAAACAAGCACTACACTCTTTTTCGCAAAGAGATTAAGAACAATGATCTTCGCCTAGCCAACATGGACAAGTCGCTTACGTCCATGAAGGAGGAGATGAGCCGACTACACAATAATCAGCTGACTGAACTTCACGAAAGGAATGCATTACTCAGACTGAAAAACAAGAATCTCTCCTCCGAATTGGAAAATGTCAAAGATGAGCTAAGAGAAGTCAAGGGTAAGCTAACAGAAGCCAAAGCTGAAATTGCCAGACTCAAAGCAGCTGCTAGCTCAAGATGGAAAGGACAAGCTTCAACGTGACTTAGCTGGTATACCTTTCCTGTCTGATTGTATAAACTCCTTGACAAAACATTGTATTAAACTTCTTGTTTAATAAACAATGCCTATCTTTTTAAATTTCATGCTTTATAACTGATTGATTATTCTGTGTGTGCATGAAATTTAAACCACTGGTTTAAAGACATGTCCTATATAGTACTTTATCTATATGTCTTTAAATTCAGTCTTCCTACAAGTATTCTATGCCTCAATTCATTATTTGTAAATGCTTTGTAATCTTGAATACACTGACCCCTCTGTAAGTCCATCTAGGACATGCTCATTTAATATATCACTCTTACAACATGTTATTACTAGAATCGGACATGGTCAGCTTCTATTGTATTCATTAGGTCATGGACTCAAGCAAATAGGAGGAGATTGTTGTAATTTATATAAATTTGCTTGTATCCATAACCTAAGTCTAAGACAAGGTGACTAATGGGCCTGCGTGCCTGTTAGAGTGGCAACTTGTACTTAGACATAGCTTGAATAGCCTAGGGTTGCTTATTGTAATTAGCCTTGAAGAAAATAGCCTGTAGGATATCGGCCGTCTTCTAGTCATCAGCCGAAGTGTGCATCAGCAGAGTCCCTCAAGTTATCGGACGAGTTCGTCTCAGCCAAGCTTCATCAGCTAAGTTGAAGACCCCAAGAACGTCCGATATAGAACTGTCGGAGACATGTCTTGAGACATCAGCAAAGTCTTTCATTGACTTCGATACAACGTTAACCTGCAAAACGCATTCAATGAAGCTTTCCATTTTAGGCATTCATCTCAGAAAAGGACATTCTGCCTGCAAACGCAGTCTACCTATTTTTGGCAAAGTGACAGAAGACAGACTGAATTTTGCAGAATCACCTATCAGAGCTCAACAGCAACATTAGAGCATTGAATGCTCTTAAATTCAAATTGTGCAACTGATAAAGATCTCCAACGGCTCCAAGGCTTCCTCTGCATATAAAAGGAGACTTCATTGAAGCATTTAACACCTTCAACAACTACAAGAATCTACAACTCTGAAATCTTCATCTTCTTCAAGTGCATTAAAAGCTTAAACGTCCTATCTGTAAATCATTCTTTGAAGAGCTCCACACTAAGACGACCAGTCTATATAAGCTCTTCATTGATTGCAACACCTAGCATTCATAGCTCACGAGAATTATATCTTATAGATATTATTTCTCCCACAAACACTGGTCAACTAATTTTTGTACACAATCCATTAGAGATTTATCTTGTAAAGATTCTAGTGGAAAACTTAGTACACATTTTTCAAATCCAAAGTTGACCACTTTGGTTGTGGACGTAGCACTTATTTATAAGTGTGAACCATATTAAATTCCTTGTCTATTTCTGTGTGATTGTGAACTGCTATTGTTGATTAATTTCCGAATTCCATAGTTTTGAAGCTGGCGATCTTGTCTGTTAAGATCAGTCATTCTCAACTTGTCCTATACTTCACTATTATTCCGCTGCAAAATTTTCTAACTTAAGTGAAGTAGGTTTTTGAATCAATTTCAAAAATTGGACATAGGCTATTCAACCCCCCCTTCTAGCCTATATTGAGCACCCTGAGACCTAACATTTCCCATCTCGAGTATGTCCAACCGTTCCCTAAACTTTTTATAGTCTTCCCTTTGTGACTGCTCAGCTCGGGTTTCACGGTTAGGACAACAGTCGCGTCCGTCGTTCCTTGAGCATTTATAGGTTGAAGTTGTCGAGCTAAGGGAACCTCCTTGAGGGGAGGGTAAACGCACTCACTTGCCCTTCTAAGACTCCCTCTTTCGGGAATGGGCCTCCGTTCCACGCGATCGGTGAGACCTTGGTGGACTGGGGGTATTTACCCGGGTCCCTATCCGGGTATGCACACTCCTTTTTGGCCGCTCCCGTTCCTTAGGGAAACACAATCTGCTGTGTACGATTAGCTTCGGTGCTTTCTTGGCTTGATGTCCCAGTCTGTTCTTGGCGCTTTCCCGTGGATCACGACTATAGACCTTCTCAGTCCGTGCCCTCCCACTCTCAAGAGGAACAGGTAGGTCGGGAATTTTTACAGCCAGTTTTCTTGTGAGCTCAAAGTCTCTTCTTTCCAGCTTTCTAATTCTTTCTACGTGCCCTCTCTCTTGGTACAAATGTTCAAGCTCGACTTGGTCACTCTACAGTTGAGTGGCGGGCCCTCTCTCTCCTATTATCCGAACCTCGTTATTTTTGCAAGTCTCCTCCCCATTATGGTCGTCATTCAATTCAAAGAATCTCTGTTCCAGAATCGTACATGAGATTTTCTTCTCATACAGCTAAGGATTCACTAGCGGTCTCTCCATCCCGATAAGGTCTGCTTGCAGCTTTCTCTCTACTAGCTCGGGCTTTTTCGGTAACTTTTTTCCTCATGATTCGGGCCATTTTTTGAGCTATTTTCTTCCCCTCGTGTTATCAACAAGGGCCTTATCAGGCATCTCCGGAGCCTGCCTTTGGGCTGACGTGGTAGCATGTTCAGCAAACTGCGAGGGGGTGGCCCAATAGGTTGGACGGCTGACGTAGCAAGTGGAGCATGTTTTGAAGTCTGTTGTTTTGAAGTAATCATTTTAATACTCTTGACAATGATACTCTTGACAGTGATGGTCAAGGTAAGTCCAAATATGGATAGGTATCGAATTTCGGCAAGGTCCAGGCATCGGAACCGAACTGATCACACCAAAAATTATTCAAATGACCACGTCGAGTCCACATGTACAACTAGTTGTTTGGTAGAATGCCACAACTCTCAATAGGCAAGTGTTGAGTGGAACTTGTCTTCCGATTGATACCTGAGATGTCAAAGAAAACACCGTTAGGGAGCCGGACGTGGTCCGGTTAAAGCCCTCCGGTGAGAGTGTGAGTAGATAGGAAGGGAATAAGGGGTAAGTAGGGAACCACTATTGATCATCTTATATATATATATATATATATATATATATATATATATGGGGGAGTATTTAATGGTTACTCTTTTATTTAACCATCAATAATTACTCTCATTATCAACCATTGGATCAAAAATTAAAGGTTGAGATTTAATGGTTAGTTGGAAAATGCAATTAATGCAAGTAGGTGAGTCATTTAATGCATTAAATCTCAACCTTTAATTTTTGATCCAATGGTTGATAATGAGAGTAACCATTGATGGTTAAATAAAAAAGTAACCATTAAATACTTCCCCATATATATATATATATATATATATATATATATATATATATATATATATATATATAGGGGAAGGGAATATGGTCTCCGGTCAGCCCTCAGGCTACTCTTAGGAGTAAATGCACAAGATGCTTTTAGAGATTTGGTAGTTGAAAAGTAATAAATAGAACTTAGGTTGGAAATGAAGACAATTACCTTGTATTTATAACGAAGAAATGTTGGTTGAGTGCAAGTGGGGTTGTCAGATATCATCTCGGGATTGACGAGGAAATGGCAATTTATGATCATTTATGAGCGCCATCAAATTCATTGATGAGCATTTATGGAAAGGTGATGTCTTGTAGGGAAAGATTTGTCTCTTCCTTGGAACCTGTGTAGATCTCTTGGCCGTACTCCAATTAGGAGGTAGGTTGTTGGTTACCCAATGAGAAGCCTGTCAGTGGTCCCCGGGATGATGTCGGAGCAGGTTGATAATAAATGTAACAGCTATTGTTGACTTTCAACTATTTCTGGGGTGAGCGACCTCGAGGTCAAGGCTAGGCAAATCGGGAAGTAGCCCAGGCTTCGATTTTCGCGAGCTATGATGCGAGATGTCGATTAGCTGGCAAGTCATCCAAGTTTGCGGGGAAGCTCGAGATGTTGCTGGAGTCACGTTGCGATGATGCTCGAGTTTGGGATGGGGCGATAAGGCCGGATGATCCGAGCTCCAGATCATCATGCCCACGTGTCATTTCTTCTGCCACGTGGTGGCAAAATACTTTGGTATCTTCATACCCCTTCTAGAATTAAAATTGCTCGAGTTTGGGATGGGGCGATAAGGCCGGATGATCCGAGCTCCAGATCATCATGCCCACGTGTCATTTCTTCTGCCACGTGGTGGCAAAATACTTTGGTATCTTCATACCCCTTCTAGAATTAAAATTGACTGTAAGCCCCCTAAATTTGCAACTTAAAAAAGAAAAAAAAATAAAAAGAATCTACAAGAAGGGATTGCCACCGTCCCACCCTTCCTATATGTATGATCCACCTGTTAAAAATCAACTCCAAATTATTCTTTTTAAGATGGGGAGAGCACTTGATAATATTGGATTGAAGTTTTTATTATTATTATTATTATTATAATGTTACGATCGTCCCAAATCTTCAATTAGAATTCAAAATTCGACATTACATTTAGGGTGACCGGCGATTCGTATTATTGTATCGTATTCGTGTCACACTATCGTATTTTTATATTATTTATTTTATTTGATAATAAATAAAACAATAAATATTATTTTAATTAAATTTAAAATTTTATACTTTTGTGTGGGGTTTGGTGTCGTGTCATATCGTCTCCCATTTGTCTCAATAATTCATTTTTATAGTCCTATCGTCACACATGCTATCATGGTGGCTGCGATTCGTCAACTCCATATTTGGTAGTTGCAATTATAAATCCCGGTGAGACCATGTGTGTCCTCTTTCTCCTTGGGTTAATCTGTTGGCGTCTTGTGGGTGGTATGGAAACAAGATAAGACATGGCTATGTCGCTAAGATACGAAAGGAATTAATCATTTACCAAGTGGAGTAGTAATTATGAGGCATGAACATTTTTAATAATGCTTTCATAATTATAGTTTCCATAATTTATTTTTTTAGTCCCACGTGAGTTATTAAATATAGTAAATTCTCTTCCGTTTCAAAATAAATATTCTTTAAAATTATGCACACGTATTAAAAAATTTTAAAGTTTACAAATATGCTCTTATTAAATATTTTTAATTTTTGTGTTAGTAGTAATTTTCATAAATTAAGAGAAGATAAAGTATTTAATGAAAAAATATTTAATTGTTGGGACTTAGGAGAATAGAAGAGTAAATTAGATAAAAACATGCATTACAAACTTAAGACGGAACTTATTTTGAAACAAATTTTTTAGCTAAAACGACACATATTTTGAAATAGTTTTCATACTCCCTCGTGTCATAATAAGGGTGTAAATGTTCTATCAAAAAAATAATTAATTAATTAAATACAGGATGTAAAGGGCCTATTACAATTGCGTGATTTATGTTACAATCAATTGAAACAAAGCAATTGATGGCAACTGAGCTGGAATGAAGTTGTGTTTTTTAAAAGTTTATCCAGTGCAATCATTTATTTAGTAAAAAATGCTATATTCAGAAAAAGATAGATTTTTCAAAATAAAAAATGCAAATATTTTATGCTGAACTAAAGATGATATGACATTCAGTTAGGAAAACATTTTCTATGTGATCCTCTATTTCTAGAGGGTCGCCTAGAGAATGTCTTTCTATCCACCTCATTTACCGTCAAATTTTTTTTTATTCTTTACGGTCAATCAGTTACGATATGAAGTAATTTTTTTTGTAATTAATTATAAAAAATTGTCACCTGTGAAAGAAAGTTATAAAATGAGTCTTGCATTGGAGCATGTTTAGTAAGATGACTCTCTATCTTTTAATTTTTTTGCCATAATACAAAAGCAGTTTTTTTATTTAAGATGCTCAAACGATTAAAAGTCGAATGTGAAGGCCGATTCTCTGCCTTGATTTGAAGTTCAAGTTATTGTAGTTTAACGGCATTGTTTGGGATAATTTGGAACTAAAGGGTTTTTGGAGAAAATCGAAGAGGGAGAGAAAGGGTTGTGTAACAGGGGAAAGCCAAATTTTCCAGAGAGTAGTAACGAGGGCGAATTGGTTAGTCGCTAATGGGTAACCCGGGTCAAAACCCACAAATATTCATTTTATTATTGGTTTTATTGAGTGAACCATTTAACACCCAATTAAATTAATGGGTGTTAAATGGGTAAACCCAATAAGTGTTTTATAATTAGTGTTTTAGATAAGTTAATGGATTGGATAAAATTTTGTCACACGTACCTTGGAACAGAGGAGTAATTGTTAGGGTCTAATTTGGGTCGGTCTTTTTTAAACAATTTTTATTCGCTAAAGTTCACTATAATTATTTTCAATCGCTAAAGGACGTTTTTGTTGCGAAATGTCATCTATGCCCTTACAAAATACGAAACAGTACACGCTATGTATTACAAAAAACGATGCATCGCAACACAACGCGATGCACATAAAAATACGGAAGCTCACGGTGCGCATCGCAAAACAAAAATGACGTAATAGAAATACATTTTTCACTTGCAATGCACTAAAATAAGTTGTGCATCGCACCAGAATAAAAACCATCTTACTTACAAAAACAATTGTGCATTACGATGCACAAACAGTTAAAAAAAAAAAAGAGTGTTGTTTGTTGCATTGCGATTCACACGATGCACATTTTATATGCAGGTTATGGATGTGTGTTCAATAATTGACGATTCACATTTTATGCTTGAGGATGCACATAATTCACATTTCTTAATACAAAAATCACAATTACATTGACGATGCACAAAAATCAACCTTGTATATATACAAAATGAACTTCAAAAATTACAACATAACAAAAATCAACTTTGTGTAGCCTCTCAACATGACATAGAATTATGGTTACAAAGTTTGTGACATCTACTACATATCATTTTCCTTTTTTTTTTTTTTGTTGATTCACCATTTGATGGAATCCTTGTCTTCTTAGGACGTCTGGGTAATCTCTTCATTATAGGAGGTAACATTGTCTCACCCTCACAAGAATTTTGAAGCTCATACGTACCTTAATTTCCGTAGTTGCAATTGGCATCAAGTTTCCCTCGTAACACTTGATGTAATTCTTGTTAAGAAGTAATTATCAACCATATGACTGATATTTTTCCCGGATCTCACAATCACAATGGCTACGTGGCAACACGGGAATCCTTGAATTTTCCACTAATAGCATGAACATGTCCACTTTCCCAAGTCAACTTGGACACTTAGATCAGCTAAAATTTTGTATATTGAATTGGGTGTCATGCGAATCTGCCACGTGATACCAATATTAAGGTACTCCTTCCACTTTTTATACATCTTCTTACATAACAATTTATTCCATCTCTTTCTATTCCTAAGTCTCTCATTAAACCATTTCATTATTTTCGATCTTATACAATCCACCATGTGAGTAATGGGAAGACCACGAGCCTCTAAAATCTAATTGTTGAACGATTCAGCAGCATTTGGGATCATTTCGGCATACTTATTATTGTGGCAATGTGAAATCGCCCACTTCTCATATGGAATGGTGGCCAAGAAATCACATGCAAGTTATCCCCCTTCTTTTTTAAATATATCAATTTTTTCATTAAACAATCTAATATTGGGGGCATACACACAGTCCTTGAGTCTTGAACACAAGATACTGCAGAACATGTTGGAATAGTGTTTATCGATAAACATTTCTTCCAAGTTCCGATAAAGATGCAACAAGCAAAGAAATGTTTGGAACTCCCAAACACGTCGCGTATTGCTTCCATTAAACCAACATTACGATCGGAGACAAAAAGCACTTCACGATCGATTGCTCCTTTTATCTTAGACAAAAACCAAGTCCAATTATCCTTATTTCCAGAACTTACAACAGAAAATACAAACGGGAACAGATCTGCAGCATATGAACGATATTTAATTAACAACAACAGTTTTGCCCTTAAATCGAGATTTGATAAATGTCCCATCTATAAACAATATAGGATGGTAGTAGTTGAAACCATCTGCGCATGCCCGAAATGAAATGAACAACCGACTGAACCGATTCATATCATCGTTCGATTCCAAGAAAGCAAAGCTACCACGCAGGATTACTCTTATGCAAGGCTTTAACGTACCACTGCAACTCCTAGAAAGATTCTTTGTAGTAACCAAATAGCTTCTTTCGAGCCTTCTCTATGCTCCTCCATCCTTTGTTGTATGTTATCTCCAAGCCATAATTAGTCCTCATGTGATCAATTAAATCCTTCGGCGAATAGCTTGGTCGACTGCGAACATGGTCAAGAATCAACTGCCGAATGATACCACAGTCCATCCTTTGCGAGTTATTATCATCAACCATGGTCAAATGAAAACTATGTGAAAGGTTGCACTTGTATATGGATTCTGATTCATCAACAATTGAAAATGCCTTGATGAACCAACTACAATCATCACTGTATTTCTTTCCACATGCAGCGCTAATCCTATTTTTATTGTTCTTAATGTAAATGAATTCAAAACCAATCTTGAATGAATACTTTATAAGCTGCGTGCGAAAATCTTCCACTCCATCTTTAAATATTTGACCAATGCCAGTAATAAGATTTGCCCAACCAGAATTCAAGAGTTCCTTTCTTGTTTGAACAGGACATATGTCGTATGTTGGGACACTTTCAACATCGCTTTCAGAACTTACATAACTAGTACAACTTCTATCACTGCACTTCTCACAATGCACAGCTTTTCCTTTACCTTTGTCAAGGGTTTGTGCATCGCAATGCAAGTTTTGTGCATCGTCATCTTCATAAACAGTTGCATCGTCTTCTGCAATTTCATCTCCATAATTTCCTTTTTTATTAATCCCGTAACTCAAACCAGTATCAATTTTAAACACATCAACAATGATAATAGAAACTGACAAAATTTTGGCCAATGTCAACATGTTTTTGAAATCTTCTTCGTTGGTTAAACAATAATTGTTATGTAATCCTACAGTGTATTTCAAAGTACAATTATCCTATTGAAAATTAGAATATTTACCTCTGATGCATTCGATCATCTCAGATAAATTAAAATTCTCTGAAATTATCGAAACAATAATATTTTCTCTGAATTTCAGCAACAACATGAGAGCAGTTTGGTTTGTTGAATCCATTGATTTTGATTTCAAACATAATTCGATATTGAACTATTTTGATATTTTTTTTAAGTTTCTTCAAGTTGATATGAATAAGAATTTTAGTAAAAAATCACAATTGAGATAAATACGGGATTGAAAAGAGTAAATCAAGGAAATCGCACAACTAAAAATACGTAATAGATTGTTACAGGGGCAGTTTGGAAATAGAACATAAATTTACAGTTAGTACATTTGACGATGCACATAGACATGCCCAACAGGTTCAAACAGGCGGTTCCGGTTCCGAACCGCCGGTTCACAAAAAGCTCATTGGTTGAACCTGAACCGCACCGTGAACCGCCGGTTGAAAGTTATGGTTTTGAACCATGATCCCGTTCACAGTTTACGGTTCACAGTTCAAAACCGTAATTTTTAACCTTTTTTCCTTTTTTTTTTTTTAAATGTCATCTTTAAAGTTTAAACCTTTATAAACATTATACAAACTATTTTTTTATTTTTTTAAGTTACCAAAAGTATTAAATATTTTAAGTTAAACTTTATAATTGTAAATAACCAAAAGTATTTTTAAAAAAAAAACAAGGTCGGTACTCTGGCCAATTTTATTGATCATAATAAAAAATTACAAGAAGGGGGACAACCAATGAACTTTGCCAAAAGAGCCTTACCTCTAATTTATAATTTGTTCAATAAATAAAAAAATCTAATTTATAAAAAATTCATATAAATAAACAATTCTAATCTAAAAATTACAATTAACTTACCTCATGGAGCGGCGTAGTTCAATTGCCCTCGGTCGATGTATTTTCATCAATAATGCAATCCTCCTCCTCGGAACTACTTAAGCCCTGTTTGATTTGACTTATGTGATGGTGTTTATTGCTTATGACTTATCATAAGTTATTTTTGAAGCGTTTTTGACTTATGAAAAGATAAGTCATAAGTTATGTACAAGCCACTTAAAGCACATATGAGACTATAAGTTATAAGCACTCGGAATAGTGCTTATTTCTATTTTTTAAAAACAAGTAAGCCATCTTCTTTAGTAAAACTTTCTATATCCCAAGATTATCCCTAATAATAATAATAATAATAATAATAATAATAATAATAATAATAATAACAATTAAAGATAATAATAATCAAAGAAAATAATAATTAAAGATAATAATAATCAAAGAAAATAATAATTAAAGATAATAATAATCAAAGAAAATAATAATTAAAGATAATAATAATTATTATTATTAAAGATAATAATAATAATAATAATTAAAGATAATAATAATAATTAAAGATAATAATTAAAGATAATAATAATAATAATAATTAAAGATAATAACAATAATTATTATTATTATAATAATTATTATTATTATAATAATTATTATAATAATAATTATTATTATAATTATAATAATTATTATATTAATAATTAAATTAAAAAAATTAATAATACATATTAATAATAAATAAATAATAATAATAATGCAAAGAATATTTAATGATGAGGGTATTTTAGTCTTATATTTTAATTCAGCACTTTTCAGCTTATCAATCAAACACTCACATTAACTTAAAACAGCTCATCAATACTTCGAAAAGTTAAATCAAACAGCGCGAGTTCATAAGTCATCAGCTATATAGCTTGTACATGACTTATGACTTATCTCCTCATAAGTCAAATCAAACGCTTCGAAAATAATTTATGGTAAGTCATAAGCAATAAGCAGATGCCCATAAGCTAAATCAAATAGGCTCTTAGTTTATCTTGTGTTCGTTCTTGTGCCTTAACCCAATTGTCGTTTAAAAGTTGATTTTCTAAATTAACAACATTCAACCTTGACCTTCTTTCATCCAAAACATACCCTCACACGCTAAATGCATGTTCTACGGTGATGGTTGAGGTGGGAGAAGCTAGTTACTCCTTAATTTGCAATCAACGATACAATAGGATAGTTTTGGGTCATTCCTGTCCACCACTTTAAAATGTCAAAATTATCTATAGGCTCAAAAGTAGTTGTTAAATATATATCAAGTTCAATATTATTAATTAGAATCGTCTTGTGCACGGTTTTTGAGTTTTTGAATTTACATAATTATCTACCCAATTAAATGGGTCATCACTCATTTCACTGGTACTACTAGTATCTACGTTATCATTATTTGTACCATAAATTACGTTATATTCTTTATAAATATCATATAAATATTTTTTAGTTTCATTTACATCGTCACTTGTTTTTAGGATATGTTCGGTTAAAAATAAGTCAATGCCATCGAAAAATAAATTTTGATAATAATACGTAACTATGTCTTCTAATTAAACCATCTTGTCTTATCCTAGCATCTAATAGTTTAGCTACAAAAAAATAATTGTGGAATGTGCAACAAATACTTTAGCCATTTTTCTCTCATACGACCAATACATTCACCTAAAACTGGACAATCTTTAAAATACAAGCATATATAACTAATTTAAGCACAATTTTCTAAAACTAATGCGGATGGAGGATAGTAAGAACCGGATAATTGAGAGGTAGCATCGTTAAAAACTTTCAAAATTATCTTTAAATTTTCACAAGCATCCCATTGATGAGCAAATGAAGTGATATGATATTCTATTTGTTGAAAAAACGCACACAATAGTTCCCGTCATTCATAAGATTCATTTAACATTTTATAGGTTGAATTCCATCGATTTGGAACATTCACAAAAAGTCTTTTAGGTTCAACGTTATTAGTTCTACAAAATTTAGCCCATTTTTTTGTTACATTTAGATGTCTCTTCAAACAAGAAATAATTTTCCTAATTAGACGTACTTCATCACGTAAAATATTTAAACCATCTTGCATACACAAATTTAAAATATGACATATACATCTAACATGAAAAAATTTACCACCAATTCATGGTTTACAAATTTCAGTTAGTCATGGTTAACTAGCAGTATTATTTGTAGCATTGTCAAATCCAACTGAAAATATTTTATTAGTTAAACAATATTCTTATAAAATTGTTAATTATTTAACAGAAATATAACGTGCATTATGTATAGTAGAAACATTTATCCGGGAGGGAGGGAGTATTAATTAAGATTTGTTTACCTTCAAAAACACGCTTGCAGGTCTAGCCCATAATGTATTTCTATGCATTATGTACAATATCAAAATTGTTAATTATTTAACAATATCCTCGAACTGTGGTTGCATAGTTGCCTTACCCCTTGCCCTTTACGGCAGATCGAGAAGAAGATATTTTTTTTTGTATAAATATAATTTATAGAATGTAAAAATAATTTTATAGTAAGTATAAATTTTTTTATAGTAAGTATAGAAGTATAAAATAATTTATAGTTTGTAAAGAACTATAAAATAATTTATAGAATTGATAGAATTAGTATAGAAAAATAAACACATAAATTATAATAGTAAGTATACACGTAAATAAAAATAGTAAGTATAATTAATAATAGTAACACGTAATTAATAAAAAAATTTAGTACTTAATAATATTATTGAAAAATAAAAATGTATTTAATAATAATTAATAAATAAACTTACTAATAAATTGGAAATTAGAAACTTTTGAGACTTGATCATTGAGAGAATCGAGAGATGAAGAGATTTGAGAGTATAGAACTTGGGAGAATTAGAGAGATGGGGTGGAAAAAAAATGAAGACATGAAGTGGGTATTTATAGTTGAGAAAAGATGAAAAAACAAAAAAATAAAAAAAAATTATATATTTTTAGGCCAAAACGGTCACTTGACCGTTGCAAT
>CM028363.1:6993116-7000616 GCA_016624345.1 Platycodon grandiflorus
TTAACATGATGCATGTCTTCTTAAACATGTAAACTAAAACTATCATGAAGGGAGCATACTTGATATTGAGCATACAAGACAAGGGATTGGGTACTTACTTCAAACACACAATTTAACCCAACAAAAGAAGAATCAAAGCCTCCCAAGTTGTTTCTCTAGTCTCAAGGAACACAAATATGGCTTTGCATGCAAGTTTGAGTGGTTGGAAATGGAGGAGATGAAAACACACGTGATCTCACCAAGAACACACACTCTCTCTCACTTGTTCTAAGAAGGTTTTTAGGTGAAGTGGGTGTAATGGGTGTTATTTCCTGGGGTTGACTTGGTTGAGGAGGTGTGAGTGAGCTAGCTTTGTCACTTAGGTACGTGTCTCAACCCCAATAAACAGTCTTACAAGTTAATACATATAAAATAAAGCTACGGCAAGCAGGCGATCGCCCTCCCACGAAACAAGGCGATCGCTTTGACCTTCGCCTACAAAGCGATCGCTTTGTTAAGGACAAAGCGATCGCTTTGTACCCGGTTTCAATAGTACATTCTGTCTACAAAGCGATCGCTCTGTCCAAAAACAAGGCGATCGCTTTGTACCCAGTATGCACCTCACTGAGTACAAAGTCATTTTGGTTACTAAAAATCATACCAAATCATTTTTGTATGAGCAACACAAGTAAACAAAGCTAAAACAAGTAGAAATTATCAAATTATAATACATTATACTAACATGGCATTTCTATTCATGCGAACAAGATATATAACATGCAAATTATGCAATTAAGAGAACTAGGGTGTCACATCCTCTCCTCCTTAAAGGAATTTAGTCCCTAAATTCACTTACCATCTAATCAAACAAGTATGGATACTTCTCTCGCATCTCACTCTCAGTTTCCCAAGTGGCTTCTTCCAACAAGTGATTCTTCCACAAAACTTTCACTAACGGTATTCTTTTAGTCCTCAAGACTTGCTCTTTGGTATCAAGAATCTTCACCGGCTTCTCAATATAGGAAAGATCGGGTTCAAAGGAAATCTCTTCATAGGCAAGAACATGTGATTCATCCTTCATATATTTGCGGAGCATAGAAACGTGAAACACATCATGAATACCCGAAATAGACGGTGGCAATGCAATCCGGTAAGCTAAAGAACCAACCCTCTCAAGAATTTCGAACGGACCAATATACCTTGGTGAAAGTTTCCCTTTCTTACCAAATCTCTTAGTACCACGGCGCGGCGATATTTTCAAGAACACAAAGTCTCCAACTTGGAACTCAAGATCGCGTCTCCGGTTATCCGCATAGCTTTTCTGTCTACTCTGAGCCGTACGCAATCTCTCTCTAATCAACTTGACATCCTCGGCCGATTGTTGTACCATTTCGGAACCCCATAACTTAGCTTCTCCAACTTCGTCCCAACAAATTGGTGAACGACACTTACGCCCATACAAAGCCTCATAAGGAGCCATCTCAATGCTAGATTGGTAAGCTGTTATTATATGCAAACTCGCCAACGGTAGATGTGAATCCCAATTGCCCTTGAAATCCATAGCACAAGCACGAAGCATGTCCTCTAATATCGTATCAATCTCTCCGTCCATCGATTGGGGATGAAAAGCGTACTCAAGTTAAGTTTGGTACCCAAGGCCTCCTGTAATGAATGCCAAAATCTCGAGGTGAATCTAGGATCTCTGTCCGACACAATACTAACGGGGACACCATGTAGCGATAATCTCCTGGATATACAATGCTAACCGACTCAAAGCGTAAGTCATCGCAATAGGAATAAAATGGGACGACTTCGTCAACCTATCCACATAACCCAAACAGCATCGAAGCCTCTAGTGCGCGGCAACCCGTGACAAAATCCATCGTGATATGTTCCCATTTCCACTCCGGAATCTCAAGTGGTGAAGTAGACCGCGGGTCTCGGTGCTCCGCCTTAACCTCGACATGTCAAACATCTAGAAACATATTCAGCTATCTCCCTCTTCATACCGTTCCACCAAAGCGCCTCAAGTCACGGTACATCTTAGTACTACTGGATGTATCGTGTACTTGGCTTTGTGAGCCTCGTCAAGGACCATACGTTTCACTTCATCGGAAGAAGGAACACAAACCCTATTCGAAATGTCAAGATCCCATCACTACTCATCGCAAACCCCGGTGTAGCATTCTCTCCCAATCGATCAATAATCTTCTTCAATTCGGATCACTAACTTGAGCCTCCTTAATCAACCCAAATAAAGCGGCGTAGCACGAACATTAGCAAATAGAACACTACGCCCACTTACAATAGGACTCCATTCCGGACATCCTCTAGCATCTTCCATTCCCTCATCATCATACAAGACATATAAGCCTTCCTACTCAAGGCATCGGCAACAACATTCGCTTTTCCGGATGGTAAAGAATAGTAAAGTTATGATCCTTAAGCTTCTCCATCCAACGCCTCGTCTCATATTCAACTCCTTCTGCGAGAAGAGGTACTTCAAACTCTTATGATCTGTATACACCTCAAACTTCGCTCCATACGGTAATGTCTCCACTTGTGAAGCGCAAAAACAATTGCCGCCAATTCAAGGTCGTGAGTCGGGTAATTGTTCATATGGTGACAACTTCTTGAAGCATAGGCAATCACCTTCCCGTTTTGCATAAGCACGCAACCCAAGCCTTCTAACGAGCGTCACTATATATCACAAAGTTATCACATCCATTAGGCAATGCTAAAACAGAGGTGGTCAATCTCTTCTTTAATTCTGGCGGCCTCGCACTTATCACTCCAAATGAAAGTAGACTTTTTCGAGTCAAATTAGTCATGGGAGTAGCAATCTTGGAGAATCCTCAATGAACCTACGGTAGTAACCCGCCAAGCCCAAGAAACTACGAACTTCGGTTACCGTTCTAGGAGTCTCCCATTTAGTAATAGCCTCCACCTTAGAAGGATCCACCGCAATACCCTCACTAGAAATAACGTGCCCAAGAAAAGATACTTGTTCAAGCCAAAATGCACACTTGCTAAATTTCGCATAAAGTTTCTTTTCTCGCAACAAGGAAAGAACCACTCTCAAATGGTTAGCATGTTCCTCTCGCGACTTTGAGTACACTAAAATATCATCGATGAAAACCACAACAAAGCAATCCAAATAATCATGAAACACCCGATTCATCAAGTCCATGAAAAGCTAGGCGCGTTTGTCAACCCAAACGGCATCACCACAAACTCATAGTGACCATAACGTGTCCGAAAAGCTGTCTTTGGGACATCCTCCGCCCGAACTCTCAACGGTGATAACCACTCCTCAAGTCTAGCTTGGAATACACCACGGATCCACGAAGTTGATCGAAGAGATCATCAATGTGAGGTAAAGGGTACCTATTCTTGATAGTAACCTGGTTCAATTGGCGATAGTCAATGCACAACCGCAAACTACCATCCTTCTTCTTCACAAACAATACGGTGCACCCCACGGAGACACACTCGGTTTAATGAACTCCTTATCGAGAAGTTCCGCAATTGGTCTTTCAACTCCCTCAGTGGGGCCATTCTATAAGGTGCTCTAGAAATTGGTGAAGTTCCGGCAATAGTTCAATGCAAAACTCTAACTCTCGGTCGGGAGGTAATGCAAAATCATTTGAAAAGACATCCGGAAATTCATTAACTACCGGTACATCTTCTATATTAACAAGACATGCTAGTATCAAGCACACAAGCAATATACCCGTGCACCCCGAGATAGAAGTTTCCTAGCCCGCGCGAAATGATATGTATACTATTCATGGCATGATCACCCGTAAACACAAATTCGGAATACCGGGCATGGCAAAAGTAACTCTTTTACGACGACAATCAACTAGAGCATGATAAGTGCACAACCAATCCATACCCAAGATCAAATCAAAATCCCGAATAGGCAAAACTACTAGATCCGCATGCAAGACCCGATCACATACAAGTACATCACAAGCTTTATAAACTTCCGACGCCAACAATTGATCACCCAATGGTGTAGACACTTCAAGCACATAAGGCAGCGAGAAGGTAACACGCACAAATGCTCAATGAAATGCGATGCAACATAGGAATGAGAAGACCCGGATCTATAAGAACTCGAGCCCTATGGCCGAAGGCGAGAATACCTCCAATAAGCGAGGTCGACTCGGAACACCACGCGGTCAAGCGCAAAACACGAGCTTGGGCCTTAGGACGCCCATCACTATCCCTCTTGGTGCCCGATCTGAACCGAACCCACGGGTGAGTAGTCTTAAACTTGGGACAATCTTTCACTCGGTGATTTGTATCTCCACAACCCAAACACGCCCAAGTCGCCCTACACTCATTGTACGAATGCCCGGTTGTGACAAAAGGAACACTCAGCGGGCTCACTCCGTGGCCTTGCGCCCTTGCGAAGGCGAGTACGATTATCACGACCATCGGAGTACGCCTAGGCTGTCCATCCGAGCGCCTAGGCCGACCACCGTTACGGCGGTTGCCACGATGACGGACCGATTACCCGAGCGACCCCTTCGAATCTGCGAGGTCACGAGATGGCTAGCTGCGATGATGCGATGCGAGGACAGAGCACTTTGTGCTCCTCATATCTCTCTCGATCTCATAGGCGCGATCAAGCTGCCTATAGTGCAAGCGCAATGACAAGAGCTGCCTTCTATACTCGGTCTTTAGACCCTTAACGAACTTGAGCACCCTCATGGGCTCATCGGGTACAAGATGTGCACAATAACGAGACAGTTCGGTGAACTTGGCGAATCGAGAGCCACGTCATAGAACCTGTTCTAGATCCGGAACTCTTTCTCCCTCTTTCTCCTCACCACCATAGGTACATAAGAAGCCTTGAACTCCTTCTCGAAATTAGACCAAATCTTTGGAACCGGTTAAGATCCCTTGCTAACAATACTCTCCACCAATGATTCGCCTCTCGGCTTATACACGCTAAGACAACCTTCTCTTCTTCCGTGCGGTCTAGAGCAAAGATTTTCTCCAAGTCCTCCGGCCATAACTCGCTTTACTAGCATCGGACTCTCCTCGAAAGATGGAGGTTTCATCTTCAAGAACCTCTCCAAAGTAGTATTATTTCTAGCTCTAGGTTACGGTGGTGCCTCGTTACGAGGTGGTGAAACTCCGCCTCGGTTCGGTTCGGTGGTGGTGGTGGAGGTGGTACACCTCTGCTTGACCCTCTTGTGCCAACTCGGTCATAACGTCATCATTCTACGAAACAAGCCCGCCATACGGGCATTCTCATCACCACGATTCGAGGTGGGGGTACCTCAACTTCGGGTTCTTGGAGCTCTAGCCTCGGCTCGGCGAGAACCCTCCTAGGCTGCCTCTACCTCGACCAATACCGGCTCACGCTACTAGCCCCGGTCTAGGTCGCACCATGATACACCTATAAGAAATCACTCGACGTTAGAACATCACACAAGAACTTAACCCAACTAGGCCATGGAACCTATCTGGCCGATAGCTAACCTATAAAGCTCGATACCAAGCTGACGACCCAACCCCGACCGAGATGGGAACGCGGGTCGAGCCGTCCAAATAAGGACTACAATCATGCAAGGACTCGATTATCACAACAAACGTGACGCAACATCGGACACGAACTAAAACTCGGCATTAAAAAGCCGGAATATTTAAAACTTCAAAACGATATAACAATTAATAACAAGTAAACCAAGTCATCGGCGAAATTACAGGAACCCAACACTAACAAGTCATGCTAATATAAAAACACCTCGACGGCTAAACATGCGGAGAAAACCACATCAATAAACAAGAGCTAAAGGGATGCTCGGCGGAAGTCTTAACAAGTGAACCATATACATGTAAACAAGGCTCGGCCAACAAGTGCCCAAATAACAAGAGACATAAGTAGAATATTCATTTAGTCTACAACAAGTACAAGTTACTATGATTACACATTCCCAAGCGAAGTCTAAATGACTTGCTTAAACCCAACGTCCTTGCAAAAGAAGAAACCAAAAGCCAACGCTACCACCTCTAGGTGAACAATCACGAGCACGAGAAGACGATCAACCTCGAGAAGACGGACTGGACGACTAGGATCTAAAACATAAAGGGAGGGGTAAGTCATAAAGACTTTGTAAGTAACCAATATGCATGACGGGATATAATGCAAGGCATACATAACACGTATCAAGCAAGATCATGTTAGCACGTAGTTCTCATGTCGCGATGCACATTGTTTTCACATAGGTGCGTAATTAAATCACATAGGATTAGGATATGTTATAGAACCGGTGCCGCTTCGTAGTCCACGAAATAGACAAGGTTATAACGATTGTATTTGTCGGATGCACGTGTATGATACATCGACCACGATTAGTATTATTCAAAGCGCCCTTTTGGTTACGACATGGTACTCTTCTCCACCGTGATCGGTAGTGAAGGGTGTGTGCAAGTTATGGTATGGCGACCCATCATCATCATGAACCTCATGATTCATGACTATGATGCATCGTTGACCATCGATACAATTCACTTAATGCCACTGGACTAATGGTATGTCAAGTAGATATTTACTTGTCATACAAATCAAGTAAGGAGCAAGTTCGACAAGAGCGAACGTGTCCGAGTCAAGTAGATGTTTACTCACGTAATAAATCAAGTAATGGAGCGAGGTCGACAAGAGCGACTCGTCCGATCAAGTAAGCATGTTATTCTATAATGTACAAGTCGAGCAATAGATCAATCATGTCAAGAATTCCCAAGAACAATTTTACAATTCGATTGAACTCTAAACGTCGTAGGGATTTGTTTGTAGAGTCGGTATTGTTCAATGACTCTCTAACGCAACTCCGATGAGTTATTGCTAAAATATTCCTAAGTAGCGAATGAATGCTATGTGCAATTCATGGCTCTTTTCTAAGTTCTCGATTCATATGCAATTAGACTATATGTCATTCGTGACTTTTAGTCCATCAAGATTTAAGTCCCACACTTGTGAACCCTAACATGTCCATCAATTTGAAGTGATGAATTATAACAAGTCCAAGAACAAAAGTTATTCCAAGTTCATCCTAGAACATTATTCATACTTGACACAAGTCCAAATTATCAATGATGAGTCATTAACCCAAAATTTACTGAAAATTTACTTAAGGAATTTCAAGTTTTTAACATGATGCATGTCTTCTTAAACATGTAAACTAAAACTATCATGAAGGGAGCATACTTGATATTGAGCATACAAGACAAGGGATTGGGTACTTACCTCAAACACACAATTTAACCCAACAAAGAAGAATCAAAGCCTCCCAAGTTGTTTCTCTAGTCTCAAGGAACACAAATATGGCTTTGCATGCAAGTTTGAGTGGTTGGAAATGGAGGAGATGAAAACACACGGTGATCTCACCAAGAACACACACTCTCTCTCTCTTGTTCTAAGAAGGTTTTAGGTGAAGTGGGTGTAATGGGTGTTATTTCCTGGGGTTGACTTGGTTGAGGAGGTGTGAGTGAGCTAGCTTTGTC